>JARYHS010015232.1:0-18661 GCA_031002005.1 Vandiemenella viatica
ATAGCAGCTTCAAGTACAGTCAAAAAACTAAATAAGCAGTGAGCACAATTCTCGAAACTAATTAACAAACAATCGCCATATTCCGATCCTGCAGTAGTTTACTAAACACAGTTTATATTGAATCTGGTCTCTCGGAAGAACCTTCATAGTCCAACATTTACTTTAGCACACATCCCACAGTGTTCTTTAGTACGGAACACACGCCAAGCAGCCATAAGATGTATTCACGGGATAAACACACTGCCGTAGCCCTCCCGTTCCCGCCGGCTGTTCCGTACGCTACCACTGTCAATCCCCGACTCCCCCGCTCGGCACTCGCCCACCGCCAAAGACCTTACATACCTCTCAGATTACACTATCCACTCCAAATATAACCGTGAACGTTCATGGTTACGTTACACCCCCACCGTTACAATGTGGCAAAAGTCGGCATTGACAAAGCACCGACTTTTGTCATCACAAACCACACTTGTTCACATATACATAGAAACATTTTACAAAAAAATACAAGATTAAATGTTTACCAAACATAAAGGGAAGTCTGGGTGGCTGCTTGCTTATCCTTAAACTAACATAATTAAATACATATTAAGTAAACAAGAAATTACAAATTGAATTACAATATACTTTTTTTCCTTTTGATGTATGACTCATGCACCGAATCGTGCCTGGATTACCTCGGAAGTACACTGACAGTGTGCCCTGCACAGGCAGGTGCCTCATTCACTGTCCATTGTACACCCACACTGATCACTTCGCCCACGGAAAGACGCAAATTGACATTACGCTGCGCCACACTTAAATCATCTTGACACTTTAATGAATGGGAAACCGCACTTCTAAGTACATTGTCCAGTCTCGGGGCCAAAATTACTGGGAAACACAAACCAGCAAGAATGCCTTCCGCAACTGTGTATTAATACTACGTGGGTCACCAATCTGTACCCAACTACCAAAAGTCCTTTCCCCACTAACTTATTGACACAGCCTCTTACACATTCTGATTGCGACTGCGATTGATTGTTACAAGAAACTACTGAAAACTTACTTAAATCATGGCAACACTTAATGCTTGGAGGTGCGGTAGATGCGACAGTGCTGTGAGGTGGGCCCCTCTATCCGGTGCCTGACACCCCACCGACACTCCCCCCTCACCAAAATATTTGTAAGGTTTCAAAGAAATGACATTGAAAGTCCCGGCAACTTCTCTCCCATCGGCATATTCTAATTTGTAAGTATTATCCCTCAAACAGGCCTTGACCCTATAAGGACCTTCGTACAACACTTTAAATTTACGTATTTCCTTCTTTACTCGTGACAAAAACGGTGATACCCTAACCAAAACCAAACAGTGTGCGGGTCGCTAATCGGCGCACAACCGCAAAAGACATTTGATACAACAACTGTACAATACCATAGAAGAAATAATTGTGATGACCAAACAACCAGAAAACCTAAACCTACCATAAAGCTAAAGCATTTACGCATGGATGTTTCCATCATGCGGAGTGAGGCAACTGAAGACTGTACCTCACCCTCTCTACCTAATGTACCTACTTCTTTTTCTTTACAATATTCCTTCCTTCACCAAACAGCATTAAACCCCGCTTCTTCTTACGCTTCTTCCAACTCTCTTCTCTTCCTCCTCCTTTCTTCTGTAGTGACCCTGAAAGCTTAGTGATAAGACCAGACAGGGTAACTTCCACTGGAGCCGTGGATAAGGGTCGACCATAGGAGATCGACCATAGTTCTGATATGAATATTCGTCGTAGGTTCCTACTGCAACACCTGACAGGTTATTATGCTCAGTACATTCAGATAATAACAGTGGAATGGCTGAGGAAGCTAGGATAAATTACGGTAAACGGCAATCACATATTTACATATTTATTTACATGAGCAATGACTGATGGCATATGTGAACATTTACATTGTCTAATTGGAGTTGTAACAAAGCATTAGAGCTACGGCCAAGGACGGGGCGAGCATGTAACTTATGGGCACCTCGCAGCCCAAACTAACTGGAATATTGATAAGAACTCTACAAGATTATGCCCATATGAATATGACCAAATGATTTACTCTTTAACTGTCCACATGAATATGCCCCTCTGACTATCCACACCAGCTATCGCAGCAGAGCCCACCTTAGTAGTAGACGACAGCCATCTTCTTCTCTGCTACCGCCGCCCCGGCCGCGCCGGCGACGACGCCCTCGGCGTCGATGTGGTTCGTTGAAAGACTTTCGTAGACAGCCAGACAGACCCCTGCTCCCAGGGTTTAAATAGATACTCCCCCTTCCTATCATCACTATGTGGAGAGGGCAATACTCCTCGCTAACCTGCTGTATGGAGTAACTTTAACAGCTTGCAATAAGGACAGCCGCTTGGCCACTGGCTTGCTGATATGCGTGCTACTTCCCAGGTCATAGCTCTATTGCTTAACTTTTCCATGCTCGCCCGCCCTGGATACTGACTAGAGAAATTAATTGGACGTATTTGGGCAAGTGATCGCCTAGATCACTACATGTCCCCCCCTTCGCCACGTCCGGAGTCTACGGAGGACGTGTTTTGTAAACGCAGTTTGCAAAATTACTTAAAACTAAAAACAGGTTTTTCTTATAACTAATTACAATTTCTTTTTCTTCGTGTTACTGAGGTGTTGGTGTGTTGTTAAATACAATTAGAATGGTTTATCTGTTTTATTTTGTTTTGATTTCGACTGGATTGATTTGTGGTGGTGATGTCGACCTTGCCGACTCTTGTTTGGCGTGGCTCAGCGGATACAGGCGTCCCTGGAGCTGAGACTACGCACGGCTGACGGCAGCAGTTGACATGATTCGCGACGTCACGTCAGCTTGCTACGTTAAGGACAGCTCAGCGGCTTACTTGTTTTCATTCACCACTCCAGCCATATTACAGGTTACTAGAACACTCGTAAAATTTTGCATTAGTGGAACATCCTCTTAATTCTATACATACAATGATTCTTCACACTTCAGTTAACACCTCCATATACAATCTTCAACATATTTTCACTAGAACAATTACATTTCCACTTCTATTGCGATTTAGTACCATCTTATTATATCAGAGTTGATCGTGCGCTTTTTGCTTCACAATTATTGATAACCATTTAGTAACACAACTCCCCAATGACTTCCATGAATTCCACAATATATTTTTTTCAACTTATTCTGTTTCCTGAACATTAAATCTTTAGTTTCTCAGAACCCCAGTTTACTCAGTAGTTATGAAGATACTGTACACAACAACAATGATGACTTTTCATTTGATTTTTCAATGCTACGTTATGATTTACGTCCATTTACTGTCTAACATTTCTTTTCTACTATATGACTCGAGACCATGTAATCACTCCAAAATAGTTTAATATGATCTGATTTCCTTGATGCCAGTGACTGCTATTACGAAAATTCACCATGACTGGTTAGCTCATTAACTCCACTTAATTTCTCTTATTTATACTTAATGGTTTATTTAACCTTCCCCAATATCCCATCGAGGAACTAAGATCACCTTCTCCCCAAACATTTTAATACATTGAGTACAACAATTATACACATAACATGATTTCATCTCTTTTAACATAACTCTTAATTTATTCTGCAGGACTCACATTACTTCAATGATACACCAGTTAACACTTAGGAACTAACTTATTCTCGCCATTTTCTGTGCGGTCTTCCATACTCCTTTACCTTAATTCTAATTCACAGAAGTTACGCCTTTCTATACTCTCTACTTTAAATAATTCCCATAAATTAAATTCCCTTTTATAACGGCTCTTCTGCTTATTCTACATACTTGTGCTGTTACCTTGAATGAAAATAATATTAAAAATGTTTATACAGTTAATTACATTCGTGTTTCTTGCACTATGATTTTCTTTTCAATTCTTCTTCTTAATTACCCATAATTATAAGGGATATCTGATTTGATTCACCCTATTAAAGCCTGCAACTTTTCTCTTCCCCCTGCGCCTTATTAAGAAATTTAGCTTTATATTCCAAATACATATAGTTTTACGCGCCTCCCTTGCGCCACTATACTACCCACTCAACTTCTGACGTCATGCTTCGTCAGTGACACCCAGTTTCGCTGATAACAGCAACACCCGCTAAGCGCCAACCCGAACTCTCCACAGTTCGGTAATTCCCACATAAACTCCCCTCGACCTTTGTGCGTAACCATACCCGGTTCACGTCTTCGTTCAACCATATTTGGTTCTTCGTGACACTTTCCCCGTGCACGGCTGAATAATATGGAGTCATTTGCCCCTTACTTTTATTTTATAACCACCCAGGGTTCTTCGTACCTCACCTAGTACGGATTAACATTAGGAGTTTCCTGCCTCCCCAATACTCCTCTTATGGTAGACTTCGCACCTACCTCCCCATTATCTCCTTAACACCCTTCGCCTAGAGGTTTTCCTTACCTCCCTCCATTAACAGATACTGCATTCCTCTGCAATACCTTTATTTTACCCTCCATTTACTTGTGACGACCTCCAATCGTCTTGCGCCAGTTAAGTAGTAACTTCCACTCTGTTACTATTACCTCCAGCTCCTCCAAAATTCCAATGACGACCCCTTCGTCATCTCTCCTTAATTACCGACTACCCGCCAAATAATTCTATCAGTTACATCATATATAACTTACTTCTACCATCTCTATAATATTCAACCAACCTACCTTTCATCTTTAAAAACATTCCTTCGTCAGCATAGGGACATTTAAGTCCACTGACATCATGCTACCATTGGCGACACCTGGTCACGATTTCACTTACCTTTTCCTATTTCCTCACAGGCACCCTGGACATACACTTCCGCGTTAAAGTGGATTCAAGTGTGTTTTGCACCAGGTTTTACTTATTTTCACCCAATTCTCCTCAAATGTCACCTCCCAGGCGACATCATTTAACCCCTTCGATTCTCGCCAGTTTTCGCCTCTCCCGGGCGACTCCCCTCTATTGTAATTTTCGCCACCGTGAGCGACTCTATTTAAACCCTCCAGGTTTATGTGTAACCCCGCAAACCACCGCTAATTTTTGGAAGGTATTTACCCGTCTTCCACCTTACATGGAGATCAATTTTTCTAGATCCCTCCTTATAATCTGTTATCTACTTCTTTAACACACAACCATTCTCTCGTTCCACCTCGTAGGAACAGCACTTATAGAATTTCTCATATAATTAATCATCGTCCCCCGTTCTTTCGGTTATGCATTATGATTACATTTGTGCCTCGTCTATAACTTATTTTAATTTATTTTACTGCCCTTTACTTGAATACTGCCATATTAACTTCATTTAATTTATTTTACTGCCCTTTACTTCCATAAGCTCCCTTTAATTTACTGATAATCTCATTTAATATGGATGCGTTGTCCTCGCATTTCTTGATCTCTTAGAACATCGTACCACCTTATTTTCAAGATTCCTTTATAACATGTTATTATAAGTGATTTGATTCTTATATATTACAGTCTAAGACTTAATAATGACCAATTACCCATGTAACTCACGTACGATAATTTTTACAACAGCTGAACACTCTTAGAGCAATATTTTAGTTACCAACATGCGATTTTATTCGTTACTATAATTTATAATTCATCGTTCATTACGTTTCTGTACTTTCGTCTCTTATGAATTTCTCTATATTAAAATGTTCAAAAATTAACTTTCTCAATTGCCGCGTTTATTAGTATTACATTGCAATTTAATGTCTCAACTCAACCACCATAAAATTTCATTTAGCTTACGATCACCGCTTCATTTCTCATGACTAACCAACATGCTATTTTTCATTTGACTGTTACGTTTACGCTATCCGAATTATATTCACCGCTGAAGTGCAGTATATTCGTTATTAAAGAAACTCTTATGTTGTTACACATTTCTAGTGGAAGAATTCACGCATAACTGTTAGTATGTTTTACTTTGCCAAACTTCTGCAATAATTATTTTAAGCACCGGTTCCATCATTTTCGTTGTACACTCCTTTTTAATCATTAACATGAACTTGTAACATTATTTCATAAAGCTTGCTGTTCCCAGCAGTTTTTCTTTAACTATCATAATCTTAGTTAATAGTTACTGCTCAATCACATTTCATTAATGCTAATTTCGTATACACTCTTACCCAACTGCTAAAATCTATTCAATAATCAGATAATTATTACGTCTTAACTTGGCATATTAGTTCGAGCATTCTTCATACTTGGAACTTATAGTATAGCGACATCCCAAAATATTTTATTCCAGTTAACATAACTTCTCCTTCAGCTGTTCATACAGGATTACAGTATAAATGCATTTGCTCTTTCAAACTTCTAATATTAATTACATTTTTCTGGCAGGCATTTACACATCGAATTACTGGAGATTTCATAATATGCGCGTTCTTAATTGTAAAGCTTTGAACAATTTAAGACATTCTATTTCTTACTGGCAACAATTTTCACGAAAGTACTTTTCCACATTTATTTCTGATCTTCAGACAGTAACAAATAACACACATTTTCCTTCGGGATTTAATTAACAAAATTACCTTTATGATTATAGCATTTTCACGATTCGCTTCTACTAAATTTTCTTATAATCACATATTTATAACTTATAATTTGGCAGTTAAAGGTGGACTCTTGACATCAAATTCAACTTATTTACATAACTAATTTCATGAAATTACGCTTTAACTAGTAGCGTTACACATGTTTTAAAATTTAATACTGCTGCACTTTTCTTTGCGTTTTAAATTCTGAGGGCATCAACACTTTATTGATTTAAACAATAGGGCTTCCTTGAAGCATTGATACTTGGAGCTTGCGTTATTTTTTCCGCCTACTGCTTGCGAACTTACTTGCGTCTTGTGGCCTGCTTAAGATTGCTGACCCATACTGCTCGCTCGGCGTTTTCCTGCTGTTGCGGCGAAGGCTCGTGTCGTCGACCTGCCTGCTGAATGCTGCGTGTTGGCTACCTCCAACTCCGCTCGGACGCTTCCGTAATCGAACCATCTCCTCCTCCTACGACGTCTTCTGTGGGATACTGGATAGTGGATGTGGATTAACTATTGCCGTTTAATCTAACCATAACTATACCCAAGCCGTGACGTCTGTTTGACGCAGGGCTGGCCAAAGGACAGAACCTGAACTGACGTAATGTACCTACATAGGACGAAATATTCAGTGATCTTGCGAACCACTTGCACCCCGTGCAAGTGCACCCCACAACCTGACACCATAATTTTAACCCCTTCTTGTAGTGACCCTGAAAGCTTAGTGATAAGACCAGACAGGGTAACTTCCACTGGAGCCGTGGATAAGGGTCGACCATAGGAGATCGACCATAGTTCTGATATGAATATTCGTCGTAGGTTCCTACTGCAACACCTGACAGGTTTTATGGCTCAGTACATTCAGATAATAACAGTGGAATGGCTGAGGAAGCTAGGATAAATTACGGTAAACGGCAATCACATATTTACATATTTATTTACATGAGCAATGACTGATGGCATATGTGAACATTTACATTGTCTAATTGGAGTTGTAACAAAGCATTAGAGCTACGGCCAAGGACGGGGCGAGCATGTAACTTATGGGCACCTCGCAGCCCAAACTAACTGGAATATTGATAAGAACTCTACAAGATTATGCCCATATGAATATGACCAAATGATTTACTCTTTAACTGTCCACATGAATATGCCCCTCTGACTATCCACACCAGCTATCGCAGCAGAGCCCACCTTAGTAGTAGACGACAGCCATCTTCTTCTCTGCTACCGCCGCCCCGGCCGCGCCGGCGACGACGCCCTCGGCGTCGATGTGGTTCGTTGAAAGACTTTCGTAGACAGCCAGACAGACCCCTGCTCCCAGGGTTTAAATAGATACTCCCCTTCCTATCATCACTATGTGGAGAGGGCAATACTCCTCGCTAACCTGCTGTATGGAGTAACTTTATTTACATTCTTTGCTTCATCATATAACCGTAACTTCTTCCTGTGCCTCTTCCAACTTTCTTCTCTCAGCAAATTCCATTCTTCTGGCTTCACATAGTATCCTCTATTCTGCCTAGTCTCTTTCTTCCCATTAATTACCTTCTGTTTTGTGTCTTTACATAATGGATAGTTCTCATTTACCATCATACAATGTTTCACTTCGAGATTCCCTTCCGGCAAAGTTTCAGGCTTCACTGTTTCTGTCTCCTGAAGTGTTTCTTTCACCTCAAGGACTGCTTCTCGCTGTCTTCCATCTTCTTCTACTGACCTTATTTCTTCTTTTACTACAGTATCTTTCTTAACAATTTTGTCGTCAGTTACACAAGCCTTCTCCTGCTCTTCTGGCTCACAAACATCGTTTTTATGCACAGTTTCTCTTTCATTTGATCTATAAGTTAGTTCTGAAATTATCTTTGCCTTTTCTTGTCCAAACCACCTTATCTCCTTCCAACTTGACCACTCTTCTGACGAGTCATCACTCTCCTCCTCATGAATGCGCGCTTTAGCGATGAACAGGTTAGCATAATCTCCGACATTCGTCCAGATCACTCTTTCCTCTCCTTGATCGTTTGTAATTGGTTCATTAGAAATCCCATCTTCATCTCGCCCCCTCGTATTGTCTTCTGGTTCTTCTTTTGATAGCCTCGTATCGTCTCCTGTCCCCGCCGAGGCTGAAGCAGTGACAGGCACTAGTTTACCTGTGGCACACTCTCCACCACGGCCACCTGCACCTGATTTACTGACTCTTCCGTTGACCGGTCGCCCCCAGTTGGTCCATGGTAACCACCTCTATATCCTCCAGACCCGTTTCGACGACCACGTCCAAATCCTCCTCTCTGTCCCCGGTTATTGTATCCGCCTCGATTCCTATTATCAAAATGATTGTTGCTCTCCTGCTGCTGATGTGAATTACTTCTATCCCCTTCCGATTGCGATTTCTCCGCGTAATGTGTGGGTGTCCTCACCCCATATTCTTTTGCTCTTATACTTTTCTCTTGTTCGTCCAGCCGACCCAACATCTTTACCGCCTCGTCAATGGTACATATATTGTGACTTACAAATACAAGCTGTGTCGACTCGGGCAAACGCGCACTAATCATCCGCACATATTCCCCTTCACTAAATGGTGAACTTAAATGTTTACAAGAATTAACACACTTCAAGAAAAAATTTTGCTGAGTGCCACCACCCGACGAGTATGGTTTTCCCATCATTAAATTCCTTCGAACAGCAATTTGTCGGTCGATAGACCAAAAATGTTCCAAAAAGGCTGACTTCAACTCCGCAAACGTCTCGCAGTTATCTGCAAACCGTTCTCCCCACATTCGGGCATCCCCCTTGATATGTTTACTAAACATTTCTATCTTCTTTCTTTCTACGGCCCTACAGAACGGCTCAAAATCTTCAAACTTCTTTACAAAATCCACTGGATGTATCCCCCCGTTATCACAAAAGTTCTACCAGTCCACTTTCTCTTCCACCATACACGCCGTGAGTGCATTCACATTTGGCAAGATTTGACATTTGGCAACCTCTTCTCGCACGACTAGTGGAACTCGTAACTTTAGACTTTTTTCAATTTGCTTCTCTTGTAACTGTAACTTTTCATTCACCCACACTGCAGTGGAAGCCTTAACCTTTTCCACCTGACACGACAATTTTTCCACGCCTATTGTTAATTGGTCAACGTCTTCTTTCACTACTGTGTATTTTTCGGCAAGATTCTCTCCTAAAATCTCCACTTTCGACAATCTTTCGTCATGCCTGTATTCTATAAGCTCGACTGTTTTCTTTAGGGATTCCATATTTTGGTGCAAAACACTAGTTACCTGTTCGCAATCTGAACGATACTGAGTCAACTTACAAGATATTTCAGTAGTTTGTTGTGTACAAAGTTCCCTATATTGGGTCAATTCTTCCCTAAACTGCCCTAGTTGCGATTCAAAAGCATCCCGAAGACATTCGATACTCTCCTTATTTTCATTTAATTTAGATTCAAGCAAAATACTATTTTTATTTAGTTTGGATTCAAGTGAAATACTATTTTCATTTAATTTGGATTCAAGTGAAATACTTAATTCAGATTTAAGGGAAATATTATCTTCCTTTAATTCTGATTTAAGTGATGTTAATTTAGATTCAAGCGAATTCTTGTTTTCATTTAATTTAGCTTCAAGAAGGGACTGAATTGACATGACAAATTGTCCCTGGAAAGCACAAAACATTTCCGACATGGACGCCTCATTACTTTCCCTAACCACTTCTCTTGACTTGTCAACTTCTGATTCACTAGCAAAACTCGTCATCGACTGTAAATGATTAGACACAGTAAGGGAGGACTGATTAATGTCTACACTGGGTGCGTCACCAAAGGACTCACCTCCCAACACCATCCCTCCATTCACACCACCCTCTACCTCAGATGCCATATTACGAAATTATTTCACACAATAAATTCAATCTTCCGTTGTAGAAAAGACAAGAAGTAACCAACGCCGTCAATCCAGCAAACAGAATACACCAGTATACATTAGCACAGAAAAAAAGGTAAAATTCTGTTTCCAAATCCCTTAACTTAACTACCAAACAAGATATACACCATGTCATAAAATACACTATCAATTGAATACATACACTACTATCAATGACCAAAAAAAAATTACGGAAACTCTACAGAAATCTCTATCTATGAAATCAAAACTCTTGAAGCAAACCCGTTCACCTACAGCTGGCGTATATCTGGTTTGTTATTACTTCCACATTATATATCCTTTTTTTTCCGATTCCAATTAACAGCAAAATAATTTTTTTTTTCCCTTGAAAAATAATTTGCTAAGCAAATCTACCACAGTTGTCCGGCATTTCAACTTTAATAAGTTAACCAAAGAAAAGGAAACAACCTCTGTGTTACGGTACTCAATATGCAAAATAATAATAATTTTTTTTTCTTAAAAAAATCGCGAATTATTCGTGAAGGTTTGTGCTTTTACAAAGACTGAAAAATAAATCTTGCACTTCCCTTTCGAAGACTCGCATCTGCTTCCGCTCCGCTGTCGACCGCAATGACGCCGCGCCGCTTCTGCGTGCCCGCGTTGTTCCGCTGTCGCCTCGCTCCGATGTACCGCGTTGCCCCCAGTGACGAGTTGTTGTTGCTTGGGCAATGCTCCCCGTCAGACTGCGTTGCTCGGTTCCGATCGTGAAAGCTCGGGTCCTCTCGTTTATTACATTGTCGTGCACTCACCGCCTCGAAGTAACCGTACCATCGCCGATTGTTGTCTTCCCGCGCTACTCACTGCTTATTATTTCCAGCACTTTTTTATATTAATAACTGTCCGTCCTTAACAATTTTAACTGCAACTTGTCCTGTCACGGTCGCCATGTAACGGCTACTCGCGCTATTCGTGTTTGTATAGTTAAAAGTTCGTTGAAGCAATTGAGCAGCTACACTTCCTAACACGATTTTTCTTAAGCTTTCTTCCACCACTAATTACTCTTTTAAATAAAGGTTCGTTTTGCCGTGCGGTCGCCAGTCTTTCGGCTATGCTAATTGGTTAATTAAAGTCACAGAAGAAAAAAACACATATGCGTACTAGTTTTCGTAGATTTATTCCTCTGAGACTACACAGTCCACAAGCATGCCACCAGACAATAATACTAATGTTTCTTCGTCACCGAAAATAGCAGCTTCAAGTACAGTCAAAAAACTAAATAAGCAGTGAGCACAATTCTCGAAACTAATTAACAAACAATCGCCATATTCCGATCCTGCAGTAGTTTACTAAACACAGTTTATATTGAATCTGGTCTCTCGGAAGAACCTTCATAGTCCAACATTTACTTTAGCACACATCCCACAGTGTTCTTTAGTACGGAACACACGCCAAGCAGCCATAAGATGTATTCACGGGATAAACACACTGCCGTAGCCCTTCCGTTCCCGCCGGCTGTTCCGTACGCTACCACTGTCAATCCCCGACTCCCGACTCACCGCCAAAGACCTTACATACCTCTCAGATTACACAATCCACTCCAAATATAACCGTAACGTTCATGGTTACGTTACACCCCCACCGTTACAATGTGGCAAAAGTCGGCATTGACAAAGCACCGACTTTTGTCATCACAAACCACACTTGTTCACATATACATAGAAACATTTTACAAAAAAATACAAGATTAAATGTTTACCAAACATAAAGGGAAGTCTGAAATACATATTAAGTAAACAAGAAATTACAAATTGAATTACAATATACTTTTTTTTTCCTTTTGATGTATGACTCATGCACCGAATCGTGCCTGGATTACCTCGGAAGTACACTGACAGTGTGCCCTGCACAGGCAGGTGCCTCATTCACTGTCCATTGTACACCCACACTGATCACTTCGCCCACGGAAAGACGCAAATTGACATTACGCTGCGCCACACTTAAATCATCTTGACACTTTAATGAATGGGAAACCGCACTTCTAAGTACATTGTCCAGTCTCGGGGCCAAAATTACTGGGAAACACAAACCAGCAAGAATGCCTTCCGCAACTGTGTATTATACTACGTGGGTCACCAATCTGTACCCAACTACCAAAAGTCCTTTCCCCACTAACTTATTGACACAGCCTCTTACACATTCTGATTGCGACTGCGATTGATTGTTACAAGAAACTACTGAAAACTTACTTAAATCATGGCAACACTTAATGCTTGGAGGTGCGGTAGATGCGACAGTGCTGTGAGGTGGGCCCCTCTATCCGGTGCCTGACACCCCACCGACACTCCCCTCCTCACCAAAATATTTGTAAGGTTTCAAAGAAATGACATTGAAAGTCCCGGCAACTTCTCTCCCATCGGCATATTCTAATTTGTAAGTATTATCCCTCAAACAGGCCTTGACCCTATAAGGACCTTCGTACAACACTTTAAATTTACGTATTTCCTTCTTTACTCGTGACAAAAACGGTGATACCCTAACCAAAACCAAACAGTGTGCGGGTCGCTAATCGGCGCACAACCGCAAAAGACATTTGATACAACAACTGTACAATACCATAGAAGAAATAATTGTGATGACCAAACAACCAGAAAACCTAAACCTACCATAAAGCTAAAGCATTTACGCATGGATGTTTCCATCATGCGGAGTGAGGCAACTGAAGACTGTACCTCACCCTCTCTACCTAATGTACCTACTTCTTTTTCTTTACAATATTCCTTCCTTCACCAAACAGCATTAAACCCCGCTTCTTCTTACGCTTCTTCCAACTCTCTTCTCTTCCTCCTCCTTTCTTCTTATTTACATTCTTTGCTTCATCATATAACCGTAACTTCTTCCTGTGCCTCTTCCAACTTTCTTCTCTCAGCAAATTCCATTCTTCTGGCTTCACATAGTATCCTCTATTCTGCCTAGTCTCTTTCTTCCCATTAATTACCTTCTGTTTTGTGTCTTTACATAATGGATAGTTCTCATTTACCATCATACAATGTTTCACTTCGAGATTCCCTTCCGGCAAAGTTTCAGGCTTCACTGTTTCTGTCTCCTGAAGTGTTTCTTTCACCTCAAGGACTGCTTCTCGCTGTCTTCCATCTTCTTCTACTGACCTTATTTCTTCTTTTACTACAGTATCTTTCTTAACAATTTTGTCGTCAGTTACACAAGCCTTCTCCTGCTCTTCTGGCTCACAAACATCGTTTTTATGCACAGTTTCTCTTTCATTTGATCTATAAGTTAGTTCTGAAATTATCTTTGCCTTTTCTTGTCCAAACCACCTTATCTCCTTCCAACTTGACCACTCTTCTGACGAGTCATCACTCTCCTCCTCATGAATGCGCGCTTTAGCGATGAACAGGTTAGCATAATCTCCGACATTCGTCCAGATCACTCTTTCCTCTCCTTGATCGTTTGTAATTGGTTCATTAGAAATCCCATCTTCATCTCGCCCCCTCGTATTGTCTTCTGGTTCTTCTTTTGATAGCCTCGTATCGTCTCCTGTCCCCGCCGAGGCTGAAGCAGTGACAGGCACTAGTTTACCTGTGGCACACTCTCCACCACGACCACCTGCACCTGATTTACTGACTCTTCCGTTGACCGGTCGCCCCCAGTTGGTCCATGGTAACCACCTCTAAATCCTCCAGACCCGTTTCGACGACCACGTCCAAATCCTCCTCTCTGTCCCCGGTTATTGTATCCGCCTCGATTCCTATTATCAAAATGATTGTAGCTCTCCTGCTGCTGATGTGAATTACTTCTATCCCCTTCCGATTGCGATTTCTCCGCGTAATGTGTGGGTGTCCTCACCCCATATTCTTTTGCTCTTATACTTTTCTCTTGTTCGTCCAGCCGACCCAACATCTTTACCGCCTCGTCAATGGTACATATATTGTGACTTACAAATACAAGCTGTGTCGACTCGGGCAAACGCGCACTAATCATCCGCACATATTCCCCTTCACTAAATGGTGAACTTAAATGTTTACAAGAATTAACACACTTCAAGAAAAAATTTTGCTGAGTGCCACCACCCGACGAGTATGGTTTTCCCATCATTAAATTCCTTCGAACAGCAATTTGTCGGTCGATAGACCAAAAATGTTCCAAAAAGGCTGACTTCAACTCCGCAAACGTCTCGCAGTTATCTGCAAACCGTTCTCCCCACATTCGGGCATCCCCCTTGATATGTTTACTAAAAATTTCTATCTTCTTTCTTTCTACGGCCCTACAGAACGGCTCAAAATTTTCAAACGTCTTTACAAAATCCACTGGATGTATCCCCCCGTTATCACAAAAGTTCTGCCAGTCCACTTTCTCTTCCACCATACACGCCGTGAGTGCATTCACATTTGGCAAGATTTGACATTTGGCAACCTCTTCTCGCACGACTAGTGGAACTCGTAACTTTAGACTTTTTTCAATTTGCTTCTCTTGTAACTGTAACTTTTCATTCACCCACACTGCAGTGGAAGCCTTAACCTTTTCCACCTGACACGACAATTTTTCCACGCCTATTGTTAATTGGTCAACGTCTTCTTTCACTACTGTGTATTTTTCGGCAAGATTCTCTCCTAAAATCTCCACTTTCGACAATCTTTCGTCATGCCTGTATTCTATAAGCTCGACTGTTTTCTTTAGGGATTCCATATTTTGGTGCAAAACACTAGTTACCTGTTCGCAATCTGAACGATACTGAGTCAACTTACAAGATATTTCAGCAGTTTGTTGTGTACAAAGTTCCCTATATTAGGTCAATTCTTCCCTAAACTGCCCTAGTTGCGATTCAAAAGCATCCCGAAGACATTCGATACTCTCCTTATTTTCATTTAATTTAGATTCAAGCAAAATACTATTTTTATTTAGTTTGGATTCAAGTGAAATACTATTTTCATTTAATTTGGATTCAAGTGAAATACTTAATTCAGATTTAAGGGAAATATTATCTTCCTTTAATTCTGATTTAAGTGATGTTAATTTAGATTCAAGCGAATTCTTGTTTTCATTTAATTTAGCTTCAAGAAGGGACTGAATTGACATGACAAATTGTCCCTGGAAAGCACAAAACATTTCCGACATGGACGCCTCATTACTTTCCCTAACCACTTCTCTTGACTTGTCAACTTCTGATTCACTAGCAAAACTCGTCATCGACTGTAAATGATTAGACACAGTAAGGGAGGACTGATTAATGTCTACACTGGGTGCGTCACCAAAGGACTCACCTCCCAACACCATCCCTCCATTCACACCACCCTCTACCTCAGATGCCATATTACGAAATTATTTCACACAATAAATTCAATCTTCCGTTGTAGAAAAGACAAGAAGTAACCAACGCCGTCAATCCAGCAAACAGAATACACCAGTATACATTAGCACAGAAAAAAAGGTAAAATTCTGTTTCCAAATCTTTTAACTTAACTACCAAACAAGGTATACACCATGTCATAAAATACACTATCAATTGAATACATACACTACTATCAATGACCAAAAAAAAATTACGGAAACTCTACAGAAATCTCTATCTATGAAATCAAAACTCTTGAAGCAAACCCGTTCACCTACAGCTGGCGTATATCTGGTTTGTTATTACTTCCACATTATATATCCTTTTTTTCCGATTCCAATTAACAGCAAAATAATTTTTTTTTTTTTTTCCCTTGAAAAATAATTTGCTAAGCAAATCTACCACAGTTGTCCGGCATTTCAACTTTAATAAGTTAACCAAAGAAAAGGAAACAACCTCTGTGTTACGGTACTCAATGTGCAAAATAATAATAATTTTTTTTTTCTTAAAAAAATCGCGAATTATTCGTGAAGGTTTGTGCTTTTACAAAGACTGAAAAATAAATCTTGCACTTCCCTTTCGAAGACTCGCATCTGCTTCCGCTCCGCTGTCGACCGCAATGACGCCGCGCCGCTTCTGCGTGCCCGCGTTGTTCCGCTGTCGCCTCGCTCCGATGTACCGCATTGCCCCCAGTGACGAGTTGTTGTTGCTTGGGCAATGCTCCCCGTCAGACTGCGTTGCTCGGTTCCGATCGTGAAAGCTCGGGTCCTCTCGTTTATTACATTGTCGTGCACTCACCGCCTCGAAGTAACCGTACCATCGCCGATTGTTGTCTTCCCGCGCTACTCACTGCTTATTATTTCCAGCACTTTTTTATATTAATAACTGTCCGTCCTTAACAATTTTAACTGCAACTTGTCCTGTCACGGTCGCCATGTAACGGCTACTCGCGCTATTCGTGTTTGTATAGTTAAAAGTTCGTTGAAGCAATTGAGCAACTACACTTCCTAACACGATTTTTCTTAAGCTTTCTTCCACCACTAATTACTCTTTTAATTAAAGGTTCGTTTTGCCGTGCGGTCGCCAGTCTTTCGGCTATGCTAATTGGTTAATTAAAGTCACAGAAGAAAAACACATATGCGTACTAGTTTTCGTAGATTTATTCCTCTGAGACTACACAGTCCACAAGCATGCCACCAGACAATAATACTAATGTTTCTTCGTCACCGAAAATAGCAGCTTCAAGTACAGTCAAAAAACTAAATAAGCAGTGAGCACAATTCTCGAAACTAATTAACAAACAATCGCCATAGTCCGATCCTGCAGTAGTTTACTAAACACAGTTTATATTGAATCAGGTCTCTCGGAAGAACCTTCATAGTCCAACATTTACTTTAGCACACATCCCACAGTGTTCTTTAGTACGGAACACACGCCAAGCGGCCGTACGATGTATTCACGGGATAAACACACTGCCGTAGCCCTTCCGTTCCCGCCGGCTGTTCCGTACGCTACCACTGTCAATCCCCGACTCCCGACTCACCGCCAAAGACCTTACATACCTCTCAGATTACACTATCCACTCCAAATATAACCGTAACGTTCATGGTTACGTTACAAACTGTAGAGGAACACAGAGATTAGAATATATGAAACAGATAATTGACGACGTGGGCTGTAAGGGGTGTGTAGAAATGAAGAGGTTAGCACTGCATAGGAAAGGATGGAGGATTGCATCAAACCAGTCGAAAGACTGACGACAGCAAAAAGAAAAAATCCCAACGACAATAATAAGAACACGTTCTCATGTGTTAACCGCATCACTGTTGGTTCACGACTGAAAGCTTTGTGAGGTTGGCGCTTCTTGTTATAACGAGCACCCATTCTTCTTTATATGCAGTCTAAGGGTATTGGTTTCGCTTCTAAAATCCACTAAATTACCGTCTTGATCGAGAACTCAAATGTTGCTGTTGCTGAGAGTTTTCACTGTGATGTGCAGATATATGACATTAGTAGGTACTTCCACAATCTGTTGGAAAAAACTAGTGTAGTGCATGTCGCATTTATCGTTGACGTAATTTGCTGTACATATGCTGCACTCTATTCTTATAGTGTTAATTTTGAAGATCTGCACAGTGTAGTTTGAGGTATGAAATCCAGGTTTTAACACTCGTTTCGAAAATCCGAACAGAGATCCAATTGAGTTTGGTTTCGTGAAGTACATTTCCAAAGGTGTTTGTATCTTACACTTCAGTGAATTGTTGTTTGCTCTAATTACTAGCTTGTCGTTTTTAGTTTGCCGAGCCAAATAATTTGACAAATCGTCAATGTCGTAAGGTCCTGTGGGTATGTCAATTACCTTATTATTGGAGTAATTAAATTTTCAATTTGATTTGTCTATATTCGGAATCGAATTGTAATTCTGAAAGTCAACCAAACCTATCGTGTAATCACTTTGGCTAAAATCTATCGGTTGGAAGTAATCACAGCCCAAGACGGAACTGTTGCCGAACAAGCACACAGACATATGTTATCCTGTCAAAGGTTCGTTCAAGACTGATGTCATACATTTTCATACAGAAATTTTAAACACAATTACCCGCATATGTGTGTACCAAATTTGTGATGTTTTGTACATTATACAGTATTCTGTTCCCTGCAAAGTATCGCTGCAATTCAAATGGAGCAGGTAAGTCGCCAAAACTGTCGATTTATTTAGCTGCACCATCTTTGTACTTGATGTAAGCAACCCAATGTGTTCCAGCCCTTTGAGCACTATCCAAGTTCACAATTCCACATTCACGTTCACGATTTTTTTTTGGTAATATGTCACGCATGAAAACACCACGAAAATG
>JARYHS010015234.1:0-24001 GCA_031002005.1 Vandiemenella viatica
GGGGATTTAGGTCGCAATGACCGGAGGGATAAGATTAGAGAAATAAGATGCCGTACTGATACTTATATGTATTCCTTCTTTCCTCGCACTATTCGGGATTGGAATGGGCGGGTTTAGGATTGGTGCTTAGCACCCTCTGCCACCCACAATGTTTGTGATTTGCAGAGTATGGATGTAGATGTAGATGTCGATTTTCATTTTCTCACTGCGAATCTGTTTTAATCATTGTCTGTTCTGTTTACCTTCCATTGCCCTTCGTGGAAGAAGTAGTGAAAAACAGAAGGGCAGATAGGGATTTTCATTGTAGAAAGTTACTTTTTTACCTCAACTTATAGGGTAGTTATGGAGCGTCCATAAACCACGTAGCTCTATTTTGGTCTCCTTTGAACCCCCCCTCCCTCCCACGTAGCCCAACGTGACATTTGTCTCTAACCCCCCTCCCCTCCCCCTCTCTCACGTAGCACGTAGCCATTTTCCCTCTTGATTCCAGAAGACATTATTGTACTCTTTTCACTTTTCAGACAATCGTAAATTACATACAGGGATAATTAAATGAGGGATATAAATAGTCACAAGCTGTTGTGTGTTCTGCATCTCATTTTAATTGTGACAAATAATATGAACGAAAAGCTACGTGGCCTTGCTCGGAACCCCCCCCCCCCCCTCCTCCTCCAATGTAGCCCAACGTAGCTTTCCAGCCAAACCGCCCCACCCCCCCTTGACCGAGCCACGTAGTTTGTGCACACTCCCTTATCGGTAGAATAATTTCTTAGGACATTTCGACGTTATTTCGAGTGACTGGAGAGTTTGTTGAAAAATGGAAAAAGAATTTTCGTACTACACACGTTGTAGAATAAACCCAAACACGTGAAATATGCCCAGTGTAGTAAACGTTCGAATCATAAGGCAGCAACTATTTCACAGGTCCGCAGTACTATCATTAAGTTCTCAGCTTTCTTGCGTTATGTTAATAATAAATCCTATCCGTGAATACGAGGTACTCCAGTGTCGAGAAATCTATGTTTGATGCTGCGTTCTCTAAGAAAGGTCAGATTGCGCGAGTGAAATGAGACTGGAGAATTTCTCCGTGCGGCTGGCCGAATTGTCATAAGGGCCGCAATCTGTGTGGGTCCTCGAGTCATTAGGGCTGCGCGGACTAACGACCGGATCCATCACCGCCACCTCCCGCAGTCCAGATGGGAAAATCAATCGTCAACAGCGGCCGCTCCGCCTCCAACGCTATCACACGCAATGTCGCCTTATTCTCTGCCCAGCCACTAATTCCTGTGTTTAAAACCTGAAATCTGTCTAGCTCAGGTTTAAACAAAGTTTTGCCGAAGGTGACCTCAAAACGACCTAGACGCTGCTATACTCTCGCTTCGTCTCAAATGCGGTTTATAATCATATTATCTCTGAACTGTGTTTTGTTTTAGTGATGAGCCGTCTTTCTCCCTTCGTCACTATCCCAAATTGTAAAATGAAGTATCATTTTAAAGATTAATCTCTCTACTTTTCTAACATAATTAAGAAAGAAATTTTTAGAACTTCAGCACTTAAATGAAAAAATTATGAACAGTTAAGGTCACGAGTATGTGATAGTACAGAGTCAAGCTACTAGGCTTCGCTAGCGTCGGTATGGAGTGATTGTATTGATACTAGATAGCAGCACCAGCGGGATATTAATAAAATGTGTATTTTCTAGAGCAGGGGTCCCCAAAGTGGTCGGTATCGACCCCTGGGGGTCGATAAGAGTTCTCCGGGGGTCGATTAATACCCGGGGGTCGAAAGGGGGTCGATTGATAAGAGGATCAATTAAATTGTTTAGGGGAAAAATGGGAATATTCCAACAAAAATCCAAAAAAACTGACTACCTCCGTTATAATTTAACCCGTAACCAGTATGGTCCATAAGTTGTTCCATAACCGGTAAGGTGGGGTCACCATGACCCCAATATTTGTTATTCAAAATGTCAGTGTTAATGTTCAATTAAAATCAAAAAAAATTTTTTTTGCAATCACACATCATATCTGATCTAAATGGGATTGAACACAATAAATGTAAATTTTGATTTTATAAAAAAGTATATTTAAGAAAACGGAAAACTGTAAAAATGAAGATTACAAAATATTAAACATTGAAATTCAGACATAAGTACATAAAAAATCTTAAAAATTGAGGTTGATTTATATTTTTTACTATACAACGAACATAAAAAATTGGACAAAAGATAATTTTAAAAAAATTGTTCACAAATCACAACCACTCTTACAGGCAGTCTTCACAGACACTCACGGCACAATCCATGCATATTGGTGTACTGCAATGAGCACAGTAAACTTTTGTTTTTTTATCCTTGCTCCTTGGGCACTTCCCACACCTTATTCTTTTACCAGGTACAGCTGAAGGCTTTGGTATTTGGTAATTTACCAACCTAGCAATCGATTGTCTAAGTTCACGCGGTATGTGCAAGTTTGTTACCCTCCTCTGAAGTTGTGGCTCAACCAGCTGCCTCGCCAAATTTTTAATAAAATCAAACCTGGATAATTGTCCGTTTTCCGGCATTGATGAATGTCGTTGTGAATATGCCATTTTTGACTGAAAAAATATAAATTAATTTTATTAAAAAAGTTTCACTAACGGTATGGTGGGGTCACACGGACCCCATACTCCGATACTTGTTGAATAAAACTCATAAATCACTTACCGCAAGACAACCACTTCGGTCAACAGCTCAGAAGCTACTGCCTGAAAGGTACTGGGAATCACAGCTCCTACAAGCGTCGGGTATGGGAATTACAGAATAAACAAAACTGGCTGGGGCTCCCAGGACCCCACCTTACTGGTTACGGGTTAAGTTTTACCGAAGCCTGCGTCGCTTTTGGTATGTGTTAAGGAGAAAACATACTGGAGCGGAGAGCATAGCAACGACGAGAGCGAAGAACAAAGCAGCGAAAACAAATAAACCAATTGGATTGTTGCGGTGAGGTAATAATGGAGCAAAGCTTAGCATTTAAATTGTTTGATTTCGCCGCTTTATTCTTCACTCACATTGCTGGTTTGCTAGTGGTCATTCCTGTGAGAAACGAATGTAGACCAATTTACGAATTGTATCTCTTGGACATGAAATTCTACATTTTCGAAAAATAGGAAGTTAGCTGAAATTATCAATTAAGACAGGCATCTCTCATGTCTGTTTACACACCAGGGGTCCCCAAAGTGGTCGGTATCGGGATAAGAAAGAAGTTCAACATCACAATTACTTTATTTTAGCTAAGCTACGTGATGAACTCAACTAGTATTAAAACTTTATTTTTTATTTACTTCGGGTATTTAACGTTTTTATATTCGGGAGGACGCCGGTTCGAATCCCCTTTGGGCATACGGATTTGGGATTTCCATGGTTTCCCCAAATCACTCAAGGCTAATACCGGGATGCTTCCTCCAAAACACCATGGTCGAATTCCTTCCAGTTCCTTGTCCGCAGTTCCATCCCGCCTCTAATGATCGCGCTGTCAACAAGACGTAAAGCCACAGAGAAAAGGGGGGGGGGGAGTGAACGCTGCTGGTTCATTATACACAAATTGCACTGTTAAACTCTAATATGGTTTCCGCTCTATGTATTGTATATCTAAATGTAGATTTTGTCCTTTACATAGAAAATATCGTAAACCATTAAATTTAGATACTTCTTTTTTATCTTTTCCTATCTAATTATATTGAATAGGTTACTTTTAGATGTAATTATTATTCCTTCCAAGGCTAGATATCTATTGTTAGCAAGAAGTAGCAACAATGCACTCTGAGAAAGAAGAGGGAGATCTTTATATCTCGTGCGGTAATAAGTTGCGTCTCTTACTGCTGCTGTTTTGTTGTGCCACGATCGTATCGTGTTGTTCATATTATAAATCTGACTTTAATACCTACAATGTCGTCTACCAGTGCTAAGAAGAAATGCAGACAATATTCACACGAGTATTTGAAATATGGTTTTGTGCAACCTTTGCTAATGAAACTATTCCTATGTGCTTTTTATGTGAAAAAACTTTCAGCAATGATGCTATGAAGCCGGCGAAAATGAAAGACCACTTGGAAAGGATCCATTCTGATAAGAAAAACAAAGAATTTGAGTATTTCAAAATGCTAAAAGAGAAATTGAGAGATCGGCCATATTTAAGTACTTATTTGAAGTCATCTGCTAGCGCTGATAGTGAAGGAGGACTGAGGACATCCTACAGCATCTCTCTTAACATAGCAAAGAAAGGCAAACCGTACACTATTGGTGAAGAGATTATAGTACCAGCTATAAAAGATGTAATTGAAAATGTTATGAAGAAAGACTCTCAACTATTTTTAAAGTGCATACCATTGAGTGCAAATACTGTGCAGCGACATATAGAGGAAATGGCCGATGATGTGGAAAGATCTTTGACCTCCGAGTTCCAGCATTGTAAGTTTGCTATTCAACTTGACGAATCAACTTTCGAAAGTTCAAATCTTCTCATGGCTTATGTTCGGTTCCATAGTCCATCCCTGAATGACACTGTTGATGAATTTCTGTTTGCTAAATATCTTCAAACTGATTCAAAAGGTGAGACAATTTTTTTATGTTTGCAAGATTATTTGAACAAGCACAACATTCCTTTCGGGAATATTACTGCAGTAGCTACTGACGGTGCACCTGCTATGGTAGGCCGTTATAGAGGATTTTTCGTCTTTCTGAAGGAAAAAGTTCCTAATGTACAGTCTTTGACATTACTTTTGGCCGCTGCTGAAATATTCTATCACTCTTATTTTGCACAATCTGGCATCAATGTCATCCCAGGCAACAGGAACGCAATACTGGCTCCGCCTCCTCGCAATTTCATTGGTGGATATTTTATTCAGAGCCATCTATACTGCAGATTTTCATTTCCTTAAGTCAATGCAGGAAACAATTGGCTAACAGGTAGGAATTAAGCTCCTCCCACTGACGATTCTTATTGGCAGAACAGTTCATCAACCTTCCATTATATTTCTATAATACTTTACCAAAATTCAGATCTTGAAACGTATCCCACAAGTGTAATTAAAGGGTTGCATTAAAGTGAGGCAGGAAACAGGCTTCAATGCTATATATTACTACGGTTGATTACCATAAAACTATAACGATAAGATTGTTATACTCATTTTGATAATTCCTTCGGATAATATTTCACTCATATATCTGGTCAGTCCCACAAACCAAGGGATAATCATGTTCCATTTAGGTAGAATTTTTAGTACTACGAAACAACAGAAACAAGAAATTATTTCGGAACTGTCTCTCTCCAAGATGGATTGAATGAAACAGTCTTACTTCGCTGCGTTGTATACACCTATACGAGGAAAGTAGCACCGAGCGTCCAGTGGTCCTATGGTTAGCGTTCCGGGCTGCTGAGCGAGCGGTTCCGAGTTCAAATCCAAGTAGTTCTTATTTTTTTTTTTTTTTAATTTTGAAATTTATCATTACTTGTATTTTCTTTTTAAGCGTATCAAAACTGCACATTGCTTATGAGTATAAGGTATCCATGATTCTTTCCTAACTGCGTCAGGAAATACGAAAAAGATCTGCGAAACTACCCAATGTTTCGTAACTAATAGCCAACGTAAGCATGAAAGATTTGCGGCGGCAGAACTGACGAAAATCTACACAGGTTTCAAGCCGCGCCGAAATCATATCATCTGTCCCTTTTCAAAAGACACACATGTGTCCAAAATAATTATTTCACAGTAGACGATCATCGCGTTTCAGAAAGAAATTTTTTACAAGAGGAATTTTTGCTCTCTTTGTAGGTGGACGATAATGATTATGCACTATATAAATAAATGAGAGTTAATCGCGTAGAACTAAATAATAGCACACCGCAACAAATTAAATTACCATTGTCACTAAAAAATTTACATCCAGATTATTATCGTAGGACAAAAATAAATTCTTTTATAACTGGTATAAGTAATTAAAGATAATTTAGATTTGGGCTTAAAGACAGGGAGTTCTTAAAGTACCGTTTTTCCCGTTTTCTACAATGCTGTTAGTTGTTTTTGACACTATTACTTCATGATCTTTACAGCATTGGGATTTATTAAATACTGGGATAAATGCGCATTATTTAAAAGGCGTGAAATTACCTGCGTTATTCTTTGTTTGGAATAACATAAATAAATTCAAGCATTTGGCGAATGAGGATGTCGCCGTTCGCGTGATTGTTCTTTAGTCTCCTGTATAAAGTGGAACGCTCAAGTTTTGTCACCCGTCAGCCGTCATAATCGACTCCATAATCGCCTAGGTCTCAAGGATTCAAACAAACACAGTCTACCGGTAAAGTAAGGTTGATAATGACTAAAGACCGGAAGACCGAGCGTGGCGTGTGAGCGGTAACGCTCTGGCTCCAGGCAAATGCTGGGATGATTCTTATAGAAGGCCATGGCCGTTCCCTTCTTTAATAAATTCAACATCGATGAAACGTAAAGCAATAAACAAAAAAAATAAGGATAGGGAGGAGATTGTTAATAGATTACAAGCCAGCTGCGACCTCCTCAATAAATTTAGCCAGATCTATTTTTCTATGATTTTACGCCTCGTCGACATAGAGGTGATTATTGGCTGGATAGGAGTAGTGGCAAGGATTTCGGCCATGCCCTTGTAAAGAACCCATTCCGGTATTCATATGGAGTGATTTGGGGAAACCTTGGAAACCACAAATCTGTATCGCCGAACTTGGATTCGAACCTATGTCCTCCCGAATAAGAGATCAGAACGTAAACGATTTTCAGACGACGCCTAGTCATTCACAAGCCGTCACAGCACCGACAAACGCGTGTTCCGAAATGGTAAAGATGTAGAAAAATAGATATTTGTTCAACCTCTAAAACGGTAAATAAATAAAATAAAATAATTTGATTCTTTATCTATGAATGCTTGGGAGACGTTACTTTTTGTATTGCCCTCATGCAATTAACATGGATTCCCACCGTTTATTCAATTACTAGCTGTATGTTGGATAATTGTGAAACCAACAAAAACTTTTGCCAAATGTTCTGCTCGTGTTGAATTATTACGTGTAGATATTATTTACGCGTTATAAAGGTATTCTTCCTTGCCGAAGGAAGTAGGAAACTTAAGACTACTTCCTGGTAAGCGTTGTCATATTTACTTTCTGCGATGTTGCCACGATGTTCTGCGTAGTAGTAGAGCTGTAGCAATTTCCCTATACAAGAAATAGTGTCTCATAGCTGGACACACACATCGGCGAAATGAAAAATTATTTATGTTCCAGTCTCATCTAGAATATTTTCATTTAACTGATTACTTCTCTTGTAACAGTTCGATTCTTTATACAGATTACTATTCAATCACGGAATGTTGTATCTATATGTATATATTTTCTTTGGTCATATAATTGATGAAGCACCAGCTTCTGTAAGTTTAGGTGTCTGAGTGGTAACGCGCTGGGCTGTCAACGTGCTGGTTCTCGGTTCAAGCCCAGGTGCTGTAATTTTTTTTTTTTCATTCTTTATCTCCTTTTCACTTGTTGCAAAATACATATCATTTAAGTAAGTTTATATATGTTTCGTGGTCAATTGGAACAGTTGAAAAGAATCATAAAATTAATGTTTTGGCTGAAATGAGAAAGTGTCAACGCATCTTGCGCCAATAGGAACTGAAGCCAGTTTTCCGATAAATTTAATTTAACCATTACGATTTGTGCCACTCAACTTTACCAATTTTTTTCTAGTTCTGATGGCAAAGGCGGGAGATTGATGATTGGGGTAATGATGGCTGTTTAAAAATAACAAGGACCTAAATCAAACTAATGTGCGGTTTTTGTAGCTAATGTTCCTGTTGGACACAGTGGTATTAGCAAGCAAATCAGAATTGAAAAAATGTGAGTAGTTATTATTACGAAAACAAAAAATCATCATTGACGAATAACATGCTAATGCGAGGTTCCGTATTTAAAAAAATGATGCTCCTACTAGTGATCAGTAATGATATAATTGATGTATATCCTCAATATAATGACATGATAACCTTATTTCCGAAATCTGAAATTGCAAGAAAAAAACAGGAAATTTGAGGAAGGAGGAAAGATAATGCCAGGCTGGTTATAAGTTGATATTACCTTAACTTCTGTCTCTGGTAATCCAGTGAGGACGGTACTGTAAGTGGCTCAGATTCGCGGAGCCATGCTGATCCCGGAATCTAGTGCGTTGTCTCGCGGTTCCACGGTTCGTGTCAGGCCGCGGGCAAAAGTGGTTTCATGAGCGTTATGGTTTTCTGGTGTTGCTTGTACACGGGACAGTGAAAACATATTATACACTTAATGAGAGGCAAAAGCTACATATGTCTGCATTTTCGTTGTTATTCTTTAGTAACGTAATTATTAATGCAATGGCTCGGAAAAAATTAGTTTTTAAGTAATGTAAAAAAAAAAAAAAAAAAAAAAAAAAAAACGGCCTCTGTCTTTGAGAAGGGGAAATTTCACATTTCGTATTTTTTTTATTTAAAACGAAATTTTGATGACTGGATCGTGAATGTGAATTGAGTACTGTCTAATGTCACTGCTAAACTTTACCCTTCATCCAATTCGTTCGGCTATGAATTAATGTAAATATATGATTTGTAATTGAGTCTAAACATTACTGACAAACATTTTTAAAAGTGAGGCTCAAAATTTTTTGATATTAATAGATCAGTCAAACA
Source organism: Vandiemenella viatica (assembly GCA_031002005.1). NCBI lineage: Eukaryota > Metazoa > Arthropoda > Insecta > Orthoptera > Morabidae > Vandiemenella > Vandiemenella viatica. The sequence continues at coordinate 8,723 of JARYHS010015234.1, forward strand.
TCCGTATAATTCAATCAATGAAACAATCCATCATTCAACCAAAATATTATTGGATTAATTTCCTATTCGTTTGCTGAATAGTAACGCAAACAAGATTTAATTTAGAACTACTGGTATCTGTATGTATTGACATATTAACCTGTTGTACGCTGAAGTGATGCTAAAGTCAAACACAATCCATTTCAGAATACTGAAATGAGTAACAATCCAGTCTTACAGTACAAATCAGGATACTGGATGTAAATTCATTTAGCCAAAGTTTCAAGCAAGTAGTTTGTTTCCTCATAGTTGTAGAAGAACGATAGCCAGGATATGGACGTCGTAACATCCACAAGGAAGAGGAGTGGTTTTTGTAAATATCCTACGTTTCATTTATTCTAAGCTAAAAGCTATCAGTTTCTAAATTTCTGGAAGATTTTGTCCCGAGATAAAAATCATAAAATAACAGATAGAAATAGTGACACTTATTTTGCGTAACGTTTTGGTAACAGATAAACTACTATGTTGTTAAGTAAAAATTACGTGTCAGCTGATAGATGAAGTTAGCACTATCTAGAGCCACTTCAGAAGACTCGTTATTGGGTAGATCCTCCGATTTGTTTGGAATTCATTGGCTGCAGATCGCGGCCCACCCATATCACTGTAAACTAATAATTACAAGGATCTTTAACGCTTCGAATAATTAAATTCTGACGGTTCGGTTTAACTACTATAGCTTTTATCAGTCCATCGTTCGCTCGGATTCACAGCAGAATTGACGTTTGTGTCTAGATTAAAAGAAATTTGGGTGCATTTTTATTTTCTCTAACACAATGAATATTCGTATAGAATGAATGGATGAATTTTATAAATAATCTATACGACAGTCTTAATTTGTAGGAAGATATATTCACAGAAATACGCTGGATATACAGGATAACAGTTTTAAGAGTCCTTATTTTCATGAAAATCCACATACAGAACTATTGATTTCTGCGACAAGTCACTTCACATTTCGTAATTACGAAATTCTTCAGTTCTGCTTTTCATTTCTGTTTTAATGTTTCTTCATTCCACATACCACGATGCTATCATAATACATTCAGGTAAAATGAAATCTGAATTATAAATTACTTCGGCAGCCTAGTGAAATTCTCTTTGCTGTGTATTAGGCTTGAGTCGTGGCTATACCATGGGATCCGAACAACTGATCGTCCTTGACTACTGACATGAACAAAGTAAATTCAGTAAAAATTCATTTAGACCAAGTGATTTGAGAACCCATGATACTGCCATTTCTTTCCTCTGCCATAACCATTAAGCTCCCAACTGCTGCTCATAACTGTTAGAACAAAGGAATTATTATATCCATTACATTTGATAAATAAAGAAGACACACTTCTAGAAGGTAGTACTGAAACCGACACTGATGGTGATAGACAAAAGAATTCATATACAATAATGACAAGAGTCCATTCATTAAGTAAACTGGAAGGAAGATCGAAAGCAAGGCCAGTGCTTACCAAAATTTTCCGCCTACTTATGCGGAAACAGGAAATTATGAACGTCCGTCTTCTATAAATAACCTGTGTTTCACTTTCCTGATACTCTGCTATCAAGCATTAAGAGACACTTTTTTCACTCCATATTCAACTGTATCCTTAAATGAGAAACAAGTGCTGTAATGCTCTCACTCGTGATTTTTAAGACTGTCGTATAGATTATTTATAAAATTCATCCATTCATTCTATACGTAATTCATTGTGTTAGAGAAAATAAAATGCACCCAAATTTTCTTTTAATCTAGACACAAACTCAATTCTGCGTGAATCCGAGCGAACGATGGACTGATAAAAGCTATAGTTTTTAAACCGAAACCGTCAGAATTTAATTATTCGAAGCGTTAAAGGATCCTTGTAATTATTAGTTTACAGTGATATGGGTGGGCCGCGATCTGCAGCCAATGAATTCCAAACAAATCGGAGGATCTACCCAATAACGAGTCTTCTGAAGTGGCTCTAGATAGTGCTAACTTCATCTATCAGCTGACACGTAATTTTTACTTAACAACATAGTAGTTTATCTGTTACCAAAACGTTACGCAAAATAAGTGTCACTATTTCTATCTGTTATTTTATGATTTTTATCTCGGGACAAAATCTTCCAGAAATTTAGAAACTGATAGCTTTTAGCTTAGAATAAATGAAACGTAGGATATTTACAAAAACCACTCCTCTTCCTTGTGGATGTTACGACGTCCATATCCTGGCTATCATTCTTCTACAACTATGAGGAAACAAACTACTTGCTTGAAACTTTGGCTAAATGAATTTACATCCAGTATCCTGATTTGTACTGTAAGACTGGATTGTTACTCATTTCAGTATTCTGAAATGGATTGTGTTTGACTTTAGCATCACTTCAGCGTACAACAGGTTAATATGTCAATACATACAGATACCAGTAGTTCTAAATTAAATCTTGTTTGCGTTACTATTCAGCAAACGAATAGGAAATTAATCCAATAATATTTTGGTTGAATGATGGATTGTTTCATTGATTGAATTATACGGATGTTTGACTGATCTATTAATATCAAAAAATTTTGAGCCTCACTTTTAAAAATGTTTGTCAGTAATGTTTAGACTCAATTACAAATCATATATTTACATTAATTCATAGCCGAACGAATTGGATGAAGGGTAAAGTTTAGCAGTGACATTAGACAGTACTCAATTCACATTCACGATCCAGTCATCAAAATTTCGTTTTAAATAAAAAAAATACGAAATGTGAAATTTCCCCTTCTCAAAGACAGAGGCCGTTTTTTTTTTTTTTTTTTTTTTTTTTTTTTTTTTTTTTTTTTACATTACTTAAAAACTAATTTTTTCCGAGCCATTGCATTAATAATTACGTTACTAAAGAATAACAACGAAAATGCAGACATATGTAGCTTTTGCCTCTCATTAAGTGTATAATATGTTTTCACTGTCCCGTGTACAAGCAACACCAGAAAACCATAACGCTCATGAAACCACTTTTGCCCGCGGCCTGACACGAACCGTGGAACCGCGAGACAACGCACTAGATTCCGGGATCAGCATGGCTCCGCGAATCTGAGCCACTTACAGTACCGTCCTCACTGGATTACCAGAGACAGAAGTTAAGGTAATATCAACTTATAACCAGCCTGGCATTATCTTTCCTCCTTCCTCAAATTTCCTGTTTTTTTCTTGCAATTTCAGATTTCGGAAATAAGGTTATCATGTCATTATATTGAGGATATACATCAATTATATCATTACTGATCACTAGTAGGAGCATCATTTTTTTAAATACGGAACCTCGCATTAGCATGTTATTCGTCAATGATGATTTTTTGTTTTCGTAATAATAACTACTCACATTTTTTCAATTCTGATTTGCTTGCTAATACCACTGTGTCCAACAGGAACATTAGCTACAAAAACCGCACATTAGTTTGATTTAGGTCCTTGTTATTTTTAAACAGCCATCATTACCCCAATCATCAATCTCCCGCCTTTGCCATCAGAACTAGAAAAAAATTGGTAAAGTTGAGTGGCACAAATCGTAATGGTTAAATTAAATTTATCGGAAAACTGGCTTCAGTTCCTATTGGCGCAAGATGCGTTGACACTTTCTCATTTCAGCCAAAACATTAATTTTATGATTCTTTTCAACTGTTCCAATTGACCACGAAACATATATAAACTTACTTAAATGATATGTATCTTGCAACAAGTGAAAAGGAGATAAAGAATGAAAAAAAAAAATTACAGCACCTGGGCTTGAACCGAGAACCAGCACGTTGACAGCCCAGCGCGTTACCACTCAGACACCTAAACTTACAGAAGCTGGTGCTTCATCAATTATATGACCAAAGAAAATATATACATATAGATACAACATTCCGTGATTGAATAGTAATCTGTATAAAGAATCGAACTGTTACAAGAGAAGTAATCAGTTAAATGAAAATATTCTAGATGAGACTGGAACATAAATAATTTTTCATTTCGCCGATGTGTGTGTCCAGCTATGAGACACTATTTCTTGTATAGGGAAATTGCTACAGCTCTACTACTACGCAGAACATCGTGGCAACATCGCAGAAAGTAAATATGACAACGCTTACCAGGAAGTAGTCTTAAGTTTCCTACTTCCTTCGGCAAGGAAGAATACCTTTATAACGCGTAAATAATATCTACACGTAATAATTCAACACGAGCAGAACATTTGGCAAAAGTTTTTGTTGGTTTCACAATTATCCAACATACAGCTAGTAATTGAATAAACGGTGGGAATCCATGTTAATTGCATGAGGGCAATACAAAAAGTAACGTCTCCCAAGCATTCATAGATAAAGAATCAAATTATTTTATTTTATTTATTTACCGTTTTAGAGGTTGAACAAATATCTATTTTTCTACATCTTTACCATTTCGGAACACGCGTTTGTCGGTGCTTGTGACGGCTTGTGAATGACTAGGCGTCGTCTGAAAATCGTTTACGTTCTGATCTCTTATTCGGGAGGACATAGGTTCGAATCCAAGTTCGGCGATACAGATTTGTGGTTTCCAAGGTTTCCCCAAATCACTCCATATGAATACCGGAATGGGTTCTTTACAAGGGCATGGCCGAAATCCTTGCCACTACTCCTATCCAGCCAATAATCACCTCTATGTCGACGAGGCGTAAAATCATAGAAAAATAGATCTGGCTAAATTTATTGAGGAGGTCGCAGCTGGCTTGTAATCTATTAACAATACCTCCTCCCCATCCTTATTTTTTTTGTTTATTGCTTTACGTTTCATCGATGTTGAATTTATTAAAGAAGGGAACGGCCATGGCCTTCTATAAGAATCATCCCAGCATTTGCCTGGAGCCAGAGCGTTACCGCTCACACGCCACGCTCGGTCTTCCGGTCTTTAGTCATTATCAACCTTACTTTACCGGTAGACTGTGTTTGTTTGAATCCTTGAGACCTAGGCGATTATGGAGTCGATTATGACGGGTGACGGGTGACAAAACTTGAGCGTTCCACTTTATACAGGAGATTAAAGAACAATCACGCGAACGGCGACATCCTCATTCGCCAAATGCTTGAATTTATTTGTTATTCCAAACAAAGAATAACGCAGGTAATTTCACGCCTTGTTAAATAATGCGCATTTATCCCCAGTATTTAATAAATCCCAATGCTGTAAAGATCATGAAGTAATAGTGTCAAAAACAACTAACAGCATTGTAGAAAACGGGAAAAACGGTACTTTAAGAACTCCCTGTCTTTAAGCCCAAATCTAAATTAACTTTAATTACTTATACCAGTTATAAAAGAATTTATTTTTGTCCTACGATAATAATCTGGATGTAAATTTTTTAGTGACAATGGTAATTTAATTTGTTGCGGTGCTATTATTTAGTTCTACGCGATTAACTCTCATTTATTTATATAGTGCATAATCATTATCGTCCACCTACAAAGAGAGCAAAAATTCCTCTTGTAAAAAATTTCTTTCTGAAACGCGATGATCGTTCTACTGTGAAATAATTATTTTGGACACATGTGTGTCTTTTGAAAAGGGACAGATGATATGATTTCGGCGCGGCTTGAAACCTGTGTAGATTTTCGTCAGTTCTGCCGGCAGTCGCGCTCGGAGAGTAGCAGCGCGAGGTTCGCCTGCCGCGCTCTCCAACCTTCGGTTGAGGCTCAGAGCTTCACCGAGGTACCGACTACCTGACTTGGACCAGACAATCTTCGCCCGTTGCACTGCGTGGACTATTCAAAAAAAGCAAAGTCGTCAGACCCGCGCAGTGCAACCTTGGTTAGAGGGGCATCCTCCCCTGTCCTCCGAGGAGTAGGTAGTACACCGTGCCAGGCACTGCACTTGTGCAGTAACCGACGCGTGTGTGATTAGGGCCGCTTCTGGGTGAGGGCAACCTTACGGTGACAACAAATCACCCTAAAGCGGCACCCCCTTAGCTGACAGGACTATGACTGACTACGTTCCCGACACCCTCTCCCTTCAGGAATACCCCCCCCTCTTTCCCGCACCCGTTGTTAGTGAGCTGGAGGGGCTGGTGAACGCGATGGACGAGATGAACTCTCTACCACCTGCGGCTCCGCAGCCAACCCAGCCCACGACCAGCGGAACCCCCCCACCTGAGGCCACACCAGCAACCCAACCTGCCACTGAGGAAACCCCTGACGACCGTGGTACCAAGCGGGTCCGCTCTCCACTCCAGGCTGGCAAGGTGAAGCAGCCTAAAGCGGACTCCCGAGGTAGCCACGGGGTCTGTAGTGTTCCGGCGTCGCGTCTTTCATCCCGCAAGGGAAGAAAGGCCGCAGCTGGAAATCCTCCCCCCACCACCACCCGCCGCCGAGAGGAAGCGCCAGCCGCCAGCACAAGCCACGGCTTCGTCACTGGTGGCTACGCACCTGCTAGGCGCACTTGTAGGACCCCTCCCTCCTTGTCTGCCGAGCAGTTGGTACTCGACAACAGATATGCTTGCCTGTCGACGGAGGCCGAGGCCGAGGAGCACTTGTGCGACCGGCCACAAGCCTCTGGCCCGATAGAGAAGCGGACTGTCCCCGAGCCAGCTCCCAGAGCCAGGACAACCCCTCCCCCCTCCCCTCAGCCCTCACCGGCTCCGGAGAGGATGGACGCCGACTTGCCGTCGGCCCCGTCAGCCCCGAAGACCGGTAGAGCCAACCTCCCACCCATCGTTGTGGAGTATAGCGAGAGCTATACGAAACTTCACGAGTGGGTGAAATCGGTTGTGAACGATCCGTTCCAGGCCAAGACGGCCGGGGGTGACCGGATTAAGTTTACATTCACCACGGTGGACGATTTCACCCGCGTGAGGACGATGCTGGAGGAACATCGAACCCCTTACTACACGTTTCCCACCGGAACGGTGAAAACCGTTAAGGTGGTGATTCGTGGACTCCCGAGGTCCTTCCCAGTGAAGGACCTCAAAGAGGAACTGATAGCTATGGGCTACGACGTGAAGTCTGTAGCCCAGCTAAAACGTCCTGGCTCCGGCGCGGAGATGCCTCTGTTTCTTGTGGTTGTCCCTGACACACCACAGAACAGAGAGCTCTTCCGTGTCGAGAGCATCCTCCATCTCAGGGTAAAAGCTGAGACCCTCCGATCGTCCCCTGGACCGCAGCAGTGCTTTAACTGCCAGGCCTACTGGCCATGTTGCACGACACTGCAACATGAGCCCGGTCTGTGTGAAGTGTGCAGGTGCACACGATTCGAAATCCTGCTCGGCCCAGAAGGACAGATCCACTGCTAAGTGCAGTAACTGCGGTGGCGCCCATGTAGCGAGCTACAAGGGCTGCCCATCGTTCAAGCGGGCCCGTGACCGTATGCGTGGCGTCCAGTCCCCAGCGGACAAAGGACACCAGCAGAAAGTCCGGCCCCAGACCGGGACTGATGCTCGAGAGCCTCCTGCTGCCCAGGGTACTGCTCCTGCCCAGGAGAAGACCCCGCAGCAGGAAAAGCCCCTGCAGCAGAAGCCCCCAAAGCCCACCCAGCAGAAGCCCTCCAAACCCGCCCTGCAGAAGGCCCCAACCCCCCAAACCCGCCCAGCAGAAACCCCGCCAGCAGAGGAATCCTCCCAAAAAAGGAGGAAACCCTGCTCAGAAGAAACAGCCCAAGCAGCAGACGAAGAGAACATTCCCAAACGCGGCTAATCGTCGCATTGAGAATGTGACCTTCGCCCAAGCTGCAACGGGCAGCCAGGCCCCCGCAGACACCTCTGTCCCTATGGAGGTGGCTGCCGAGCAGAATCCCCAAACTCCCCCCCCATCAAGTACCGCATCGTCACCGGTCGACACCATTGAATCGCTCCGCGCAATGGTGGACTCGTTGATGATGAAGGTACAAGCCCTATTCCTGAAGGTGGACCTGCTTGTCCAAACTTCAGCGAGGACGGCCCAGGCCACCACCACCACATGCTCTTGCCAGACCCACAATGGATAGAAGGCCTAATGTTAGAAGCCTGAAATTCTGCGTGTGGAATGCAAACAGCATTGTTGGACAGATGTTGGAGTTCAGGCACTTCCTGCAAGAGCAGGAGATTGATGTGTGTCTAGTTAGCGAGACGCACCTCAAGCCAGGACTCCGAGCATCAGTGGCAAACTACTCCTGCTATCGTCGCGACCGCCTAACCGCAGGGGGAGGCGTAGCGATATATATCAGGAGTGGAATCCCCCACTGCCAAGCTAGGGTTCCTGATCTGCAGACTGTCGAGGCTGTTGGGGTGGAGGTCTCCACCGCTGCGGGGAAGCTCACAGTGGTGGCAGTTTACCGACCCCCATGCAGGCTTGCGGCTGCGGACATCAGGACCACCCTGGAAGCGGACTTCACTGCACTTGCCTCTATTAGGGGCAAGGTTCTGTTCGGAGGCGACTTCAACGCGAAGCACCCCGATTGGAACAGCAGGGTCCGAAATGTGGCAGGCATCACGCTACGGAGGCTCGCCAACACACTTGACATGCATGTCTGGGGTCCGGATGAGCCGACACACTACCCATTGGGTAGAGGTAGAGCGCACCCGGACGTCCTAGACATTGTAGTCACCAGGGCACTGACAGGCCTTGTCACTGGTCAGGCCATTAACCAGCTGTCCTCCGACCACTGTCCCGTGACATTGGAGGTGGACGCAGGTGAATGGTATGACTCGCGCCCAGCATCCCACGACCTCCGTAAGACCAACTGGAGAAGATTCAAGCAGTCGCTGTCCTCCTCACTGGCTGACCAGCGAGTAGAGGACTTGAACGCGGCAATCAGGGCCTTTGAGGAAATGGTGGAGGAGGCCATATCGGTCTCCACCCCGCTTCACTCTAGGAGACCCCCAACACTCAACTTGCCGCCCCACCTTCTTGCTGCCATCAGGCATAAGAACAGGGGTTGCAAGGGAGTGGAAGCTGACCCACAGCCCCGACACCAGAAGACTCCTAAACCGCCTTCAGAAGCAACTGAAAGCGGATCTGACCCACTACAGGAACCGACTATGGGACGCCCGAGTTTCGGCGCTCACCCCAGACGACGGGACCTTGTGGGCCCAGACCCGCAGCTTCACAAGGCGGAAGCGGAGAATCCCCCCCCTGGAAGGTACCAACGGTCCCATCCAACGACCTGAAGGCAAAGCAAATGCCTTGGCCGATGGATTCGAGCGCAACTTCCGTCCCTCCGAAACGCATGCAGACGACCAGGTTCTGAGAGAGACCGAAGACCGTCTGCGCGTTTTCCTCCAAGCTGACGACGGAGACGAGGAGATAGACCCCATCTCCCCTGAGGAAGTGGCCAGCTGTCTTGCAAGGCTCCGGCCTAACAAGGCTCCTGGCCACGACGGGATCGGGAACAGATGCCTGAGGAATCTGCCACCTGAAGCCCACGGGTTTCTGGCAGACATCTTCAACCGCATCTTGCGGACAGGGGTCTTCCCGCAACGGTGGAAGCATGCTGAAATAGTAGCTATCCACAAGAGCGGGAAGAACCCCTGTCTCCCCCAGAGTTATAGGCCCATCAGTCTCCTACCGTCGATCAGTAAAGTCTTTGAGAGGCTGCTACTGAAGAGGATGCAATCCTTCATCTCAGATAGCAGTCTCCTCCCCAACCACCAGTTCGGTTTCCGCAATGGGCACTCGACCACCCAACAGGTGCTCCGCATTGTGGAAACAGCAACCCATGCCTTCGCCCACAAAGAGTACTGCGCTATGGTGTCCTTGGACGTAGCGCGTGCCTTTGACTCGGTATGGCATTCTGGGTTGTTACTGAAGCTTTACCAGCAGGGCTTCTCGGGGCCACTGGTAAAGCTTATCCGGTCCTACCTGCTTGGCCGCACCTTCCACGTGAAGGTGGACGGAGCCAAGTCAGGTACCAGAAACATCCTTGCAGGTGTCCCCCAGGGGTCAGTCCTAGGCCCCGTCCTGTACACTCTGTACACGGCCGACGTTCCGACGGCGGATCGTGTACAGACAGCTACATACGCGGATGACACGGCCTACATCACTCGTAGCAGGAGTAAGGCCGTCGCCACCGCCCGACTGCAAGGAGTCCTTCAGAAGACGGAGGCCTGGGCTAGGAGGTGGCGCATTGACGTCAATCCTACCAAAACCCAGGCCATCGTTTTCACGAGGAAGTACGGCCCACGCAACCGCGGCCAACCGGCCCGGTTGCTGAGGCTGAACGGATCCGACATTCCCTGGAGTACCTCTCTGAGATACCTCGGGGTAATGCTGGACTCCAAGCTCACCTGGCGTGCGCACATCAACGATGTGCGTCGAAGGACCAGCGCCAGGCTGAACGAGCTTTACCCCCTCCTGAACAGGAACAGTGCACTGTCACCGTCCCTGGGAGTGCGCATATATCTCACCCTGGTCAGGCCACTCCTTGAGTACGCCTGCCCAGTGTGGGGATATGCCGCTCACACCCACCTGCAACGACTGCAGGTAGTCCAGAACAGGGCACTTAAACGTGCCCTCCACCTCCCCCACCGTTTCCCGACAGCGGCCCTTCATGAAGCCACCGGCATCATGCCCCTAAGGGACCGCTTCCGAGTGCTGGCCACTGCCTTCTACAAGAAGGCGGAAACCAGCACTAATCCGTTGGTCAGCGTGCTTGGCCGGTACGAAATTCGTCCCGGCCGACACAGAAGACCACTGGACCTGACAGTTTAGACACAAGACGCCCCAACAAACTATGACAACAATGACTAGCCAACTGTGACGACAAACCGAACGCAATATTTTTACCCCATCACTAATCCCCGCGGAGGAAATGTCGAAAGACAACAACCTCCAGCATACTCTGTTCTTTTTCTGTTCAGGATGAACGTGAATGGCTACTCTGGCGTCAGTTCTGCCGCCGCAAATCTTTCATGCTTACGTTGGCTATTAGTTACGAAACATTGGGTAGTTTCGCAGATCTTTTTCGTATTTCCTGACGCAGTTAGGAAAGAATCATGGATACCTTATACTCATAAGCAATGTGCAGTTTTGATACGCTTAAAAGAAAATACAAGTAATGATAAATTTCAAAATTAAAAAAAAAAAAAATAAGAACTACTTGGATTTGAACTCGGAACCGCTCGCTCAGCAGCCCGGAACGCTAACCATAGGACCACTGGACGCTAGGTGCTACTTTCCTCGTATAGGTGTATACAACGCAGCGAAGTAAGACTGTTTCATTCAATCCATCTTGGAGAGAGACAGTTCCGAAATAATTTCTTGTTTCTGTTGTTTCGTAGTACTAAAAATTCTACCTAATGGAACATGATTATCCCTTGGTTTGTGGACTGACCAGATATATGAGTGAAATATTATCCGAAGGAATTATCAAAATGAGTATAACAATCTTATCGTTATAGTTTTATGGTAATCAACCGTAGTAATATATAGCATTGAGCCTGTTTCCTGCCTCACTTTAATGCAACCCCCTTAATTACAACTTGTGGGATACGTTTCAAGATCTGAATTTTGGTAAAGTATTATAGAAATATAATGGAAGGTTGATGAACTGTTCTGCCAATAAGAATCGTCAGTGGGAGGAGCTTAATTCCTACCTGTTAGCCAATTGTTTCCTGCATTGACTTAAGGAAATGAAAAATCTGCAGTATAGATGGCTCTGAATAAAATATCCACCAATGAAATTGCGAGGAGGCGGAGCCAGTATTGCGTTCCTGTTGCCTGGGATGACATTGATGCCAGATTGTGCAAAATAAGAGTGATAGAATATTTCAGCAGCGGCCAAAAGTAATGTCAAAGACTGTACGTACCGTTCACTGTGTCCTACACAGGCAGCATCTTGTAGCCAAAAAATTGAGTGGCGAGCTGCATGATACTCTAAAAGTGTGCATTAGGTCAATTAATAAAATTAAAGCTCATCCTCTCAATTCCCGACTGTTTCCGAAGTCATGTGAAGTAAATGATGAACCTTTCAATCAATTACTTTTGCACACTGAGGTAAGGTGGTTGTCAAGAGGTGATAGTTTGCAGAGGCTTGTTGACTTGTACGACTCGTCTGCAGAGTTTCTTAAGAATGTGGATCCATTACTCTGTGACGAGTTAAAACAGTGCAAGAACCATCTGTTCTATTTGGCAGATCTTTATTCGAAATTTAACGAAGTACAGAAGCGTTTGCAAGGAAAAAATGTTACAATTGTTCAAGCTCGAACAATTATAATGGCCTTTCAACTAAAAATAGACCTGTTAAAATCTTCACTGGCACGTAAAGATTTAAAATATTTTTCAAACTTTCGACTACTAAAAGAAAATGAAGAGATACCCGACAGTGATTTGGAGATATATGTTAAACATCTCGATAAATTAAGAGAAGGCTTCAAAGCACGTTTCGAAGACTTGGAGAACATGCATGTTCCTGAATGGTTTGCATCTCCATTTGATGTTAAAATTGATAATGAAGGTAATGAACCTGGCTTAGAAGATGAACTGATTGAAATCTGGAAGCTAACGCGTTGTTTAAAAGTAAAAACCTCAGCGAATTTTGGAGCGATAACAATATTGCTACAAAATATCCCAAGCTCAGAGCAGAAGCCGAACCTTTCTTACTTGTATTCCCAACTTCATACATGGTTGAAGCTGGCTTTAGCCACGCGAACGCTATTTTGACAAGACAGAGAAACGGACTGAACTTGGAAAACCGTGGTGATTTGTGACTAAAACTTAACAATTTTCAACCGAACATTAGTAATTTTGTTGCTACCCTTCAGACCCATCCATCTGACTAATATCAGATACTTTAATAAAAAGGTATGTAAACTTATTTTTAATGTTTTCAATAGTAGTCGTAAAATGGCAGATGTTTCTTTTTTATCGATTATAATTTATTTAAATTTTCAATTATTATTTTGTGTTTTACATTTTATGACACTTACGGCTATAGGCTAGTTTCCATCTATCTATAATTTTGTTATTATTTTTTATGATTATAATAGCAGTGTAAAATATCTCCTTTTCTGTTAGTGTTGTTGGGTGGATTTTTTAAGGTGTGGGAACTATAAATATTTTATTTGGGTTGTTATGCAAGTCTCCTTATTGTTTAACATCAGAAATGCTATTAATGATATAAAATTTTCATCATTGGCGGATCCAGGAATTTTTCGAGCCGGGGCAAAAACTGTAGGAATGCCGCCCCTTGCAACATTATTTGCAGCTTCCATTTTTGCCGTCTGACCCCAAGTGTCGCTGCCTCGATTGTCAGCCAAACTCATTGTTGTCGCCGCCCAGCGCCCAGTGTACTAGTAGAGCTAATAAAAGGTTTCCGCGACTTAAATCGCCGCCCTTCAAACACGATTTTGCCGCCCCCTCCAAGTTGGCACCCCGGTGTACACCCCCCCCCCCCCCCCAGATCCGGCACTGGTTTTTATTAAACGTTTAATCTGGGGGTCGATGAGAAGATAAATGTTCTATGAGGGGGTCGAAGTGATGAAAAGTTTGGGGACCCCTGTTCTAGAGTAAGGAGCTTTTCGGATATTTTTGTTTCTGTTCGTGGATCCTTTCATCATTTCTAATCGTTTCGTAAACAGGTTGTAAGCTAAGTACCTGTTTCAGTTGACAAATAAACAATTACTACAAATCGCCAACCTCGCTATTCATCGCATATCATTCGTGAAGTTTTTGGGCCACATAGTACTTATTAATTTCTGCTTTATATAAAAAGTAACTGGTTTAACAAAAATCTGAATATTAATGAGTATTTTAGTCTATTATGGAAAGAATTAATATAAATGAAGAGCTTAGTAACACGTTACTATAGTTATTAATCGCCCACAAATATGGCTATCAATCTTTCTGGCAACTCAGTGGTTAAGGCGCTAAAATCCCACTGGGACCAGGAATGTCTAAGACTTCTGCTAGACCATATGAGCTACGCCAGGATATTCCGTGCTTAAACTGTAGCTCAGCCACGACATAAGCGGAAAGCGCGGCAGATCGAGACTGTCACCACACCAATTTGCTTTATTTTCAAACTGTGTCGATACACCTATTGTATAAAACTTGTGTACAGGAATTTAAAAAATCAGCAACTGAAACATGACATAAGCCGTTACAAGAAGTCAATTATAAAACCAGTTAAATTGTCGGTCGTTATTTATGGAACGAAGATCAGTTATCTAAACTGCATTTAGATTTTCAGCTGTTGAGATGTCTGCCAAAGGTCTTGCAGCAGTCGAAAAGCGCCCATGTTGACCCCCAGGTGATTGATTTGTGTAGTGAAGTAATGCAACCTAAAGTTTAGAAATTATTGTTCTTTGGATACTAAAAAAAAGACAAATCATTTCTGCGAATATTAAATCTATACTTTTGATTACTATTTCCTGCCTGATAATACTCATCAGTAAGGGTGAAAGTTTAATACAGCACCGTACGCAGTGAAAATTTATTGGGCTTTGCTGATTTACACCACCAGTCTGTATCGATGCCACCTTCTGCCTGAAAATCAGAAAAGGAAACTACAAAATGCGATTATCGTATGCAGTAATATTTGCATCTGCATGTCTGTATCGTTCAGAGATAACGTGTGTATTACAGATTCAGAGCTGTGCAAATCACTCGAGCTGGTTCGCAGCCTGCACCCTCAAGTCCCGCGCCGTGCCGCTGGAATCGAATCCACGTGTGGGACAGCCCGGTAAGGGCCCTAATGGCCGCAGAGAGCTTTCCGCAAACTGCGTTACGCACTTTGCGGGGCGATTAGTCCCGCTTGTGGGGGACTCGCAGGGCTGCAGAAGTATCTCAACAACGTCCAACACTGTTAGCCGCCCTCCCAGCGACGTTAAGCTGAAGCAGGGGCCTAGATGCCTGTGCTTCGGAACAGGACCTCCTTTAAAGTGCACTGTTATTGCTTAGTAAGTCACCGTCGGCTTTTCCTTTACTGTAATCAACATCGCGTGTGCTATTTTTCTGCAGTTATTTGTTTATTTATCGTATGATATTTTACAAGATATACATAAGGTAAGAACTGATGTGCATACGACAAGCTTGTACAATTTCATATCTCTTGATCTAATGTGTTTATCCACTCAACTGCACTGATCGACGCATCGTGTATTTCTGCTATTTTTTCTTTGTATGCTCGAAGAGGACGGTCAGAAACGATGTTTTGGGTTGGGGGACATCCATAAATTACGTGAGGTGTTTTTCCGGATTTCCGGCCCCCCCTCCTCTAGTGGTCAAGTTAGTCCGTGATACCCCCAAAAATCGCCCTTGCAACTTTTTTTTTAATGTCTCCTCACCCTTCCAAAGCC
>JARYHS010015235.1:0-15185 GCA_031002005.1 Vandiemenella viatica
ACATAGATTTTCCATTTAAGAATTTTTTTATTCGTTAGTTATTTAATTTCCCTTACCCGTTACCTGCAGGAGAAAATTCTCACACTGCCTTATTCCTAAATTCAAGTGCCAGTTTGTACTCTGTCATCTCTTCATTTTCATGTACTATTCCAAATTCTTCTGCCAGTATCCATCCAGATCTGTTAGTCCAAATAAGCTTAAGGGGGCGTCAATAAATTACGTGAGGTGAAATAGGGGTGGGGGGTCTAACGAAATCTCACAAAGGGGGAGGGGTGGGGTCAATAGAAATCTCAAGCGAGGTTTTCGAAAAAAATTTTGACTGTAGAACTAAAAAAGTCTATAGATGACGCGAAAGTCGATTTTAGGTGGGTACCAGCACTCTCTTCGTCCATCTTTTATATTCGAATGACTCAACATAGTTCCATCATTAATCTAGCTGTCCGATAAGCCCACTCTCTTAACTCCTGTATTTGATACCTGTAATGTGGGTCCCATACTAAGCCACCATATTCAAGCAGTGGTCTGTCCTAAGTTTTGCAAACCAATTCTCTCAAACCCCTGTTAGATCCCCTTTTTATAATATTACTAGCGGAGTTCCCGGCGTTGTCCGGTATAGTTGTCGTAGATTTAACCGTACCCTATTTTAATTCCCGCAAAACATTTGTACAAAGTTTCATAAAATTCGCGCAAACTGTTTCGGAATTAAACCAAACTTACATTCACCTGCCCCGTACCAAGAAACTGGTGGGCTGAAGTTTATTTGCTCGTATACTATTTTCATTCGTCCGAAAAGATTCATGTATATTAAGCTTCGATAATTTGGTTAAGAAATTTCATTACTACATTACTGAAAAACCCTAGATTATGTTAAAAACTCACGTTTGATTCCATTGCGAGGTGAATGGATATACTTGTGGCTCGAAACGCCAGATCCTTTAACTCTGCAGATAAAATATCAAAAGTGAATCCGGAATAATATTATCGTAAACAGAAGACTAATACTGAAGGCCAGAGATATTGTCCAGAGATCGTGATTAAAGAAAATCTTTGTTTTTACGGCTATCTGTGTCGTTTAAAAATTGATATCCCGAATTGAATTAAAGAATACTTCAAGCTATGGCTTTTAAAAATTGAATATATCGAATCAAAAGAAAGAATACTTAAAGTTTTGTTTAGTGTGCAAAATAGTTATTACTATAAGTTATCTTATTGCTTTAATTAAAGGCTATGGTCAGAGAAATTGTGTTGTGTGTTTAGTGCGGAGTATGCGGCATCTAGTGATTCCTCCTGTGGAATTTCTCACCATAAGTTCAGAATTTCATTTAATGCTCCTACAGTATTTAACGTTGAAACATAAGACACGCCAGACAAGTGAATTAAGATTCTAAGCTTTTAAAAGGTGAAAACTCCATCGAAATTTGCCCCGTAGTTTCCGAGTTTTTATACGACCAATATGTTCGGTTTTCGTTTTATAGATAGAATTTTCGTTTTATAGATATAGATAGATAAAGCACAGTAACTCTCATATCCACACCTTTCAGCGGGTTACAAAATTCCATACCATTGCTTTAATTTACCAGTTTGTGATCACAGAATATCTGAACCAAGCCTTGTAGAACTTGTAAATAAGAAATGTTGCTTGAGGCTGGCGGTAGGAGCGCTGTCGGGATAGAGTGAGCTGTGAGCAGAGATTCCAGCCAGTAGCAATCATGAAGCTCCCTGGAGTACGCGGACACCGCAAAAACAAGCTGGACGTGTCGAGTGTCACTATCATCGGGTCTCTGCTATTGTGTGGAGGACTGTCGACGGCTCTCTTCCTCTGCTATCTGCATTGTGAGTCCATCCCGCCTAATAGAACTCGCCAATATTTTCTCTTTACGGCGTTGCAGGCACTGTCTTTACGCTTGTTTCCAAGTCTACTGCCTGTCGGGTTTAATCTAGTCTAGAACGCTGAACAACTGTTGTTTTCTATATATTTTTGTAGTAAATAAAGTAAATGTGGTTTTAACGATATATAGCTTTATTCAGAAACATTCTCAATTACAAAATACAGAGACTTGCGTTTTCGTTTGCTCAAAATTGGATCGGTAAACAACGGAGATGGCATCGAGCAAAACTGTTTTAGCGCAAGAAGAAACTCCATGCAGAATGACTAAAAAAAAATCTTAATCCTTATTATTAACAACTTCTGCTAAAATGAACAAAATTTTATCGAAAATATTCCTGAATTGACGATGTATATATTTAGTTTTTTTTCACCTTTTTTATTTTAAAGTAGAAGATAAAATCCGAAAAAAAATGTTGTAGTATCTGTTGACGAAAGAGAACAGTAAAAAACGGTCGTCGCTTGAAAAGATCGGCTTCACTTATTCCTTATCTTTGCTGCTAAACAGGACGGAAAAAAAGGTTGCTCGTTTGGCGAGAACAGTAACTAGATGACCTGAACAGGACATCAAGCTGGGTAGGTCAACATACACAGATAAAAATAAAATTATAGTTTTAAAAACTAAACAAGCTTTTCGTAACAATGTGAACTAAAAAGTTAAAATAATCCTTAAATAAAGATTTTGTTCGACAGCGATAGAATGTCCCACAATTGAGTATGACTTAGTTTTTTTGAATAAGCTTAAAATAAGAAAAAAGTCATTGATCAAAAAATTAATATCAACATATATCTAACACCCAACGCTTTTTCACATTGTCTTAGATTTTTTATCGCTAGTTACTTGTAACGGTAGTCATTACGAAAGTAAGTAGAGCACCCTACACTTGTTTATATTGAGGTTAAATTTTTGGTAAGTTTCTTTATTTTAATTTCAAGCTTATTCAATAAGTCATACCGAATTGCGGAACATCCTATCGCTGTGGAACAAAATCTTTATTTAAAGATTACTTTAAATTTTTAGCTCTCATTTGTTACGAAAAGAGTTTTTTTTTAGTATTTTAGAACCAAAATTTTATTTTACTTCATATTGTTACAAAAGCGTGATTAATAATTCTTTAAAACGTTGTTACTGACAATGTAATGAGAATATCAGGACATAGCTATGAAATTGTAGTATTGGAATGGATTCTTAATACGTGTGCAAAATTTCAAACAATTCGGATGTCTGGAAGTGGATGATTCAGTTACAATCAACCAATTTGCTATTGTTACTGTCAATACCACGACTTAGCTATGAAATTATTGTATTGTCATCGAATCTTAGTAGGCCTACGTGTACAAAATTTCAAATGATTCGAACATCTGGAAGTGGGTGAAAATTTAATTCGAATATTCCGTTACATACATACAAGTCAAGCAACACAAAGCGCGTAAAAAAAAAAAAAAAAAAAAAAAAAAAAAAAAAAAAAAAAAAAAAAAAAGTGTTAGTATGTTGGCATATCCTAATATTTGATGCTAAACTCAACTGGCACGACACATAGGTAATGTAGTAGGAAAGTGTTTCAAAATCCTTGATTTACTTGAGAGGATGATGATGGAATTTTCCAGACTCTTCGGTAAAACCATTGCTTAGGTATAATGGTGGAGAGTGGAACCTACTTTTTAGGTGTGAAACAAATGAGGTAGAGGGCAGCTTGATTTATCTGTAGAAATTACTGCAGAACACAGCTAGTAACTGATACGATAAAGTTGGAATGTGATTCACTAGAAGACAGGAGGGTGAAGAGTGCTGGGAGTGTATTAGGCGTAGATTGGTGATGAGGCTTGGAGAGATATTGGTGGAAGAATTAGAGAGGTGCCTGGAAGAGAAAAGATGTCCATTACCACAAGCTGACTCACTATTTCAGGCATAAGGTAGATGGAAAATTTTCTTGTAGGTAAGGGCGTAGGGATTTTAATAAATTACTAAACACACTGAAAGAATTTAAAATTCGTATAACGCATGGTAGGTGGGTACATTAAAAGGAAAAAATTAAAATAATCGTGACCAATGTTTTTAAACGTCTATTTCTTTACAATTTCTTCCGCAACTGAAGTTCAAGGTCCGGAAGCATTTTAACGTATTCTATACGGGCTAAGGTCAAATAATATTTGCTGGAAGAATAACAATAAAACTCTCGTATAACTGCACCGAGCATGGTGGATGAACGGTTAACGCTCTGGCCTCGCATTCTGGAGGAAACCGTCCGGGCATCCAGATTTGGGCTATCCATGATTTCCCCAAATCACTCCAGGCGAATACTGGGAGGCTTCCTTCAAAGAAGGCCATGGCCGAATTCCTTCCCGTTTCTTGCCCCAATTCTTTCCCGCCTCTAATGACCTCGACTTCGACGAGGTGTAAAGCTATAAAAACAAGAAGAAAAAACGTATAACTGGGTGAAGAGTGTTCTATCGTCAATGGTGGCTCACAGAACACGTTGTTTCACCATGTTAGGAGAAGAATTAAGCTCGGAAAGATTTTTTTTTTTTCCTTCTATCGTTCTTGACACTCCAAAGTATCGAAACAGAAAAGAGAAAAAAAAAGCTTTTACAATGTTATCCGAGGCAGTATTATAGGTACGTTGGTTAAAAAATCTATGGTTTAATCATTTATTACAAAAGTAATCTAAATACATTTAATAAGAAGTAGGAATCTGATTTTGGTTCTTCTCTGAATATGTTTAATATGTAAATATTAAAACGGACATCTGCTTGACAACTCCTCCCAAATATAATCAGTCTTCTGTCTACAATTTCATATGCTTTGGTGTAAAGAATCACAAATATTTTCTATACTGTGACAAATAGCGAGATGGTTTAGGTATTAACCCACGCTATTCAGTTAGTGCATAACAGCAACTGTGGCGGAATAAAAGCAAATACCACTTTTTCGCTACGTCCGGTTTGAAGAGCGTTGCTGGTGTCTGCTAAATCAAGTAGGAACAATGTATATAAGTGATTACAGAAGTTCCACATACGAAAACTACATTCGTTTCTATTATCAGTTGCCAACGCTTGCGGATACGCATTCGACGAAGTTTTAGTTGATAGGGCGCTAAGCCTTAACAGAATATTCCTTTACCAATTACGTGGAAATGCACTTATCCCATATTTTGTGCTTTCAACTTGATTAGCGCCTGCTCACAAATGTTCTCGATATTTAAACTGAACGCCATTAGGACTGTAGATAGAATCAAACGACTTCCATTCTATTTGATCGTGGCCGCAACGCATGGCAACGTTTGTGGTGGCATTATCACAAAGTTGCCGTTCGGTCTTCTCGCAGGATGAAGCTAATTTCGTATGGGTAGAGGTACACAAAAGCGAAATGGGTGTACACTCTGTCAGCTCAGCTCGCTGTCTAGTTCGACTTCCTTTTCTTCCAGCGTGAATTTTTATGTCGACGTTTATGTAAAGAGAAACTTGCATTGCCTCCAATACACGATAGAAACATTGTTCATTACTTGGTTTCTCAATAACTTCGTCTTTCTTGTGTCTTCCACAGTGCTAGAACAACAGAAAAGTTAAAGTAATAAATTATATAACTTCAGTTACCCCTTAATACATCTTATAAAGCAAGTCTGTAACGGAGAGGTTCTTGATTAATCACAAACTTTTTTGTAATTATAAATTTTGGTAGCTTAGCGTGAGATAATGAGGCAGCTAGTTGAAATTTAATTTTGGAATGAGAGCAGTAGCATAACAATTTGTAATAGCTTTTCCGTCAAACATCCTTCTCCAAACTTTAAAATTGATGGCTATGTTACAACATATGCTCGCTCGCTTGAGTAACTCCAGTGGCCCTCCCCGATTGTAACATGATTTACCCTCGTGTTCTTTTTTTAAAAAAATCTTTCATAAGCTTTGGCTTCTTCTAAAACAGATTCCATTTAAAATACTTTTAGTTAAACTTAATTTCTGATGTGGTTTTTCAGAAAACTCTAGCATAACAAATATTGAGTTATTAAGTTCAGTTTTCCTAAACTTTTCTAAATGGAGACTTTGTAGTCAAATCTGTCTGTGTAGCCTGATTAGTTCCTAGTTTTACTATTTTTGAGGAGTTCAGCGGCTTCAATTTTGCGATAGGCTTACGGACTTCCTAGACTGCTATATTTTTGTTTGCAGCTGTCTATTATATGTTTTAGAAACATAGTAACATTGGTAGCGCGATGGCTAAGTTGGTTCAAGTTACATCTTACTTTGCAGATTGACCCTTTTTTTTTTTTTCACCAGTTTCTCATCCGATACAGTTTTTCATCTTCTCCTACCCCGATATATCGATAACCTTCTTCCTCTATTATCTACTTCACATAATCTGGACAATTATTTATTTCGACTGTTTGTTCCCTCGACTCAAATTAATCAGTTCATCTCTCATTGTGACACAGCGGCCTGTTTATTTTTTCTCTGTTTCTTCCACAAACCTCTTTCTTCACCCATCACTTCCCGAAGGTCTTTATTTCGTACTTCATATGAAGTTGTTCTCTGGTATTCTCAATGTTGCAGTTTTTCAGAGCTCTTCCTCAATGCTAAGGGGGCGTACATTAATGGTGTTTTTTGCGGAATTCCGGACTGCCCCCCCCCCCCCATTTCTGGTGAGATCTGGTTGTGAATGAACAATGGAATAGTCAAAAATATTGTTCATTCACGATAATAATTAATAAAAATATATTTCATCATCAATTTATACCAATAAAAATAATTGAATCTCATCAGTATCAGATATCTTTAATTTTTACACATTTTTATACATTATTATTAACAGGGATTTTACTCACTACAGAGGTTTTGCTCCAACACAACAATAAAAAAAAACTCGGAACACAGTTCTTGGCTTCATCTTCTCAAAATGTTTCTCCAGATATTTCATCTTGTATATCTTCCTCTGGTGCACCAAATCTTCTCATTGCTATTTGTACACTTGGAGCCAAGTAAACATGGGCGGTCCTTTTTTCCTTCTTCCTTTAACTTCCCATTCCCATTCCTTTTCTAGTTTTGGTATCCTAGTGTCTTCCATCCTTACATGGCCATACCATTCCAGTCTTTTCCGTTCTATAACTTCATACATTTCTTCACTTCCATTAGCCTTATTATTTCGGTATATCTTACTTTTTCTTTTCTTGATATTCTTGCTGATCTCCAGAAGTCCATTTCTAATGCATTCAACTTCTTAATATGTTTTTGGTTGATTGTCCAGGTTTCTGATCCATATAATACTTTCATATAATGACTTAAATATTATTCTTTTTGTTCTATTCATAACATTCTTGCTCCATAGAAGTGAATAGAGCATCCGGATTACTTTCCGGCCATTAGTAAGTCTTTTATTAATTTCCATATTCGATTTTCCTTCTATTTCTAAAATTGAACCCAAATAGCAAAAAATATTTACCTTTTTAATTTTATTCCATCAATTTCCAATTCATCCAGATCATTGGTAAGATATTCTGTTTTTTATAGTTAATCTTCAAGCCCCATTTTTTTATATCTTTTGACAGTTGATTACATATATAATTTGCATCCTAACAATCTTGTGCTATGACGACTTGATCATCAGCAAATAGTAAATGATGTAGATATTTTCCATCTATTATTTCTAAACCCATTCTATTACACTTTTGAGACAATGTTCTCAAACTAACATCTATACAAATTTTAAATACGGTTGGTGACATAGGGCACCCTTGAAGCAGACCTTTAATTGTTTTAAATTTTTGTGATAATCCATAACCAGTTTTTATTTAGCATGTGTTATTTACGTACATTTGTTGTATTATTTACGTGCATTTGTTGTATTATTTTAATTAAGGAGTTATCTATATGTGACATACGTAATGCTTTCCGTAGCATATTTCTTGGGACAGTATGATACACTTTTTCTAAATCTATGAAAATTAATCCTATATTTTTTTGATCTTTCGTTGTATTTTTCCAGAATCTGTCTTAAGGTGAAAATGTGTTCTATACATGACCTACCTGCAGTAAATCCACATTGTTCTTCTTGAGTCTTATGAGTTTCTAATCTATTTTATATTAGTTTGGCAAAAATTTTCATCAATGAATTCATAACACATATCCCACGATAATTTGAACATACTTTGCGGTCTCCTTTCTTGAATATGTTAGTAATATAACCTTTTGTAATTTCCTTAGGTATTGAGTCTCCATGCAATATTTTATTGAACAATTTTGTTATAAGTTTTACAACTTCACCACCATATTTCATTATTTCCAAATTGATTCCGCCTGGTCCAGGAGATTTTTCGTGTTCTTATTGCCGCAAGCAGTGAAAATTTGAATGTAAACCGAACATTTTTATATATACGGAAATAAATATACACAGGCAGGACAACGTCTGCCGGGATTTGCTAGTTTAATATAAAACATCGCGCTAGTATACAGAGTTTTTGGAGTTTCTACTTTGGAATTAGCAAAATATATGTAGTTGACCGTGCGAAACACATGGATTTTCTAAATTTAATTCGGCAAACACGTAGTGACTGCCCTTGAGCTTTATTGATTGTTATCGCAAAAGCAAGGCGCACAGGAAACTGTAATCGTTTGAATGTGAAAGACAAAACAGTGGGAATCATTTGAATGCGTGGAATCAGCACATCTTATCCTTTAAATTTGCCGTTGATTATTGGTGTTTCAATCACATTCGGCATCAGTTTTTTCAGTTGCCGCGCATTTCTGGTTGAAGTGCCAAAATTTGTTTTTTTTTTTTTTTTTTTTTTTGGTGGCATTTAAAATAATTTCCAGTGCTTAATGTTTGGCAACAGATGAGGCGTCCAGTGATAGTTTAGTTGTGTGTGACCATAATAAGCCTCATATAAACAGAAGAAAAAGAGAATGTCATTCTTCTATAAACAAAAGAATAGAAAGTAGTATCCTTGCTTAAATACCTATGTATATCAATAGCGCCGTCTAGAATAATAATAGTAGTAAAAACAGATTGCGTTATGGGCATTTGTACGTACGACTTCTAAAATTTTTGAGGTTATAAACTGATTTATGTTTCCTGCTCCGGGACTAGTTTATGAAGTTCTTCCGTTTCCGCACTTCTTAACTGAAACTCGCCGTTCAATATGTCATAACGTTTTTGCTTTGATCTCTGACAGTGTATGTGATTTATGTAAGAAGCAAAGCCGTCTACGAAGTAGGATAATCTTTAGTATTAGCGAAATGCGAACTGATAATGACAATTTTCAAAGGAACCATTCGCTTTTGTGGCAAGTTACAACAGAGTGTATAGTACACAAACCTTCTACATGAAAAAAATACATACATGCTTGCGTACATACTTTCATGGTCATCGGTCAAACGGTACCGGTAAACTCAAACAGATATATCAAAACCTATTTTTTAAACATATATATATATATCTTCCTTTGAAGAAATTCTACTTTCAGTGCTGAACTGCTTCGGCCATCTGTTGTGAAATAACAAAATTACATTTCTCCTATTTGTGATGTCATTTTTGTATTTAATCTGCCGTATTTCACAAGTTTTTTTGTTTTTTTATTTGTTTGTTTATATGTAGTCCAGATTCCTTACCAAGCAATTGTTCTCACTATTCTCATTCTTTATTACTAGCCGCGCAGGTCGTCCCCGAAATGTAGTATTCTGATTGTTTTTCCTTGAATCATTATAGCAAACTCAATTTTTTCATCATTTTGATTGTATCTTTAACATACAGGTTGAATCTCTTAACGGGAGATCGTGATGATCCGAACGCCGATTGAGATGAATATTTTTGTATGTTTGTTCAGTTCGATCTAAAGCTGCCCCGTTTGCGAGAAAATTAGAGAATTTCAAATGGGTTGTAATTGTGGACTGACATTTTATTGCTTTTATTGAAAGTGAATCTGCTAGACTCCCTGGTAACATTCTAGGTTTCCAAGCGGGAAGTCGTGGTACAATTTTCCACTGAAACTGACATTTAAGCTACTAAAATTTTTTTTCATCAGTGTCTCGACTGTATGCTGCCTCCATCCCTTCCTATCTTGCGCTAATCTATCACAACATACTCCTTACAGCCCACGTCCTCAATTATCTACTTCATTTATTCTAATCTCTGTCTTCCTCTAAAATTATTTCCACTGACAGATTAAACAACCCCTCACATGCATTTTTTTCCCCCACGCTTGCATCCTCCACAGTTTCGGACATAGGTCAACTACTCATTAAAAAGCAAAGTCGATGTCATTTGGAGTTCAGGTGGTCACTACCTCTGATCGTCTGTTGTGATTGAGGAATTAGCTGCTCTAAAACGCATGAAAAACTGTTGTTTTCCCCATTTCTTTAATAGTTTATAATCGGTGACGGCTCTACGATTTTTTGAGTGGGAGCAAAATCTTGAGATTGCTCACCCCTCCTATGAAGTTGCCCTGCCCACGCGCTTTAGTTTAAAAAAAATGGTCACATAACACACACGAATTTGCCACTCCGTCGGCATGAAGTTGTCGCCCGGGTCAAGTAGTTTGTCCCATCCCCTACATCCGGAACTGAATATAATTGTGATATGAACGATATATAGTTTTATCAGAAAGTTATTCTCAACCAGCAGTGCCGATGACTTCGTCCCAAGGGGACCAGAGACGCTCTCTATTGTTTTCGCTTTGACTTACCACCATTAATTTACTAAATTTGGCGCGAATTATAAGATGAACCGCGTAAGGTATAAATATCAATTAAATGGTATTTGAGGAATACAACAAAAGTAATCTACCTCAATTACACCGCGATTTGTATCATTATTCATTACAACCAATATGAACGACGAAATGATTCAGTATAAAGGTTAAAAATCACGAAATATTATAAGTAGGTAAGTAGAACACAAATACCTTACAAAAGATATATAGACTGCAGACCTTTAGTGCATGGTTGTACCCGCAACTATTCCTATCACTGCTCACATAATGGATTGTCCAATCTTTATATTCAATCGAGAAGACTTGGCGAAACTCGTAATGAGAAGATTGTTTCTTGGGTGTCTTATTCCTTCTATGCCGTTATAAAATAATTCAGTGTGGTCGTAATGACCTGGTGACAGGATTCTAATGGCTTGCGCCTTCCGCCCCTGCCATAGCCGCCTAAACTAACCCGGCAATTCTGGCGGGTACAGTTTAACGTGGAATCCGAACCACGAAAGCTTTCTGGCATACTTCACATTACACAGCAAGCTGTACCAGAGGTGAAGGTCGGGTTAAGCACCTTTGAAAATCCCCGCCGAGACAGGGATTCGAACCGGGGACCTTTCGATCTCCAGTCAGACGCGTTAACCACTGAGCTACCAGGCTGCTTTCTATGCCGTTGATCATATCCAATTCATCCATCTTCACGGACCTTTCCCATTCATGAGGGGAAGAGAACATTCCCACCGTTTCTCTCTCCTCCGCCTTTTTAGTAGAAGGCAGGGCCAACTTTAGGGTGGGTGGGGGGAGAGAAAAGTGGGGCAAATGTACCCCGGGCCCGCCGTCCATGGGGGGAGGGGGGGGCCTTCCGATGCATTTGCGATGGGCCCCAAACGATTACTTCACTGCTAAGAACGCTTACCCCGGTCCCGAGAATCCTAGCGTTGGCCCTGGTAGTAGACATTCGATTCTTCCATTCACCTTAGTTTCTTCTTGCCAAAATTCTCCAAAATCCATGTTTTAACGATCAACCGTCGGCTTGTGTTTCTTATCGGTTCGGACGAGAATAATAAATTTCTAATTTGTGTAAAGTGGCCCTAATGTGAATTCGTTATTTGTATGTCCGCAGCATACAGGAAGTGCCAGCCGGACGACTTCCGGTGTGGCGCCGACGGCACGTCTGGCCCGTGTCTGCCCCGCGAGAAGCGCTGTGACGGCTACTACGACTGCCGCTCCAAGAAGGACGAGATGGGCTGTCCGGGGGCGGGACGGGCTTGCGAGCTGGACCAGTTCCGCTGCGCTAACGGCCAGCGCTGCATCGACGGCTTCCAGCGCTGCGACCACCGCAAAGACTGCGCAGACAACAGCGACGAGGAGAACTGCAGTGAGTAAACTGTCACCACCATGTTTAATGCTGTTTAGCGCAGTTATTGCCATTGTTACTCTTTCTTTTGTCATTAAGTGTTACGGCTGTTTAATATGCAAGGCGTTATCGTATGTAAACAGCCGTCGCTAGGGACGCAAATCAGATTTAATGTGTTTCAGTATTTTACACCGGATATCATTTCCTTTGAATCTCAGCCGTATTCCTTCCAAATTTACCTCGCTTTAGATTCTTGAAACTACCTGTTAACCCAACTAGTCCAAAAGCGAGTAATAAGATTAGCAGTAGGGTTTCTAACATTGGTGGCTGAGTATATATATATATACACATTAATGTACTTTGTAGCGTGGAGGAAGGAATATATGGAGACCTTTACCACGCACTGGAGTGAAACCGGGTAGAGGGAAATGGGGTGGGGAGGCCGCCATATTGCTTGGCCGCAGAAACACGGGGGAAAGGCACAAAAACCTCAAGGAATCATAAGACAACAGTGGCACCGCAATTTGATAATGGTTTATTATGTAATCCACGAGACAGATAAAAATGAAGAATAAATTTTTTTGATATCGTGCTTAGTTCTTGAGATATATTGACTCAAGAGAGAGGAGTTTTGGGTTGAAATTCAGAAGAAAAATTTCCCTAAGGTCAAATTTGATGATAGATTCTTATACAACACGAAAATATAACTCGAAAGTGAAGAATATATATTTCGATATCTCGCTTATTTCTCGAGATATGCTGTCATGCGGTCTCCAAATTGGGGTGGTTAGGTTAGGTAAGTCAATGTTTAGATTATTTTTTTTGTAATTGAACTTTTCAGAAGACCTCATAGCTTCTAAGCTTACTCAGAAGACATTGTACTGTTAGTGGCCTATGTAACTTCGCTAGCACATCAGCTGATTTATCTTCTTACCATACAGCAAAAGTCAGAAGCTTAGATGGGAGTAGTTTACATCGCGATACACATTGTGTCACATAGTGCTCATGAAATTAGTAATAACCAATAATAAATAAATTGTTTGTACCCTTCTGGTACACGCCGCATTTCAACCTACTCACATTTCCATTAATATTGCCGCTACAAAATCAAACTATGTGGACAGATCTAAACACATGAAATGCATCGCGAACTATATTTCGGGTAACAACAACGTTTGCTTCATCAAGTTTAGCAGTTCACACTATACAAATTATCCCAATTAATTTCATTGTACACTTTCAGTGTAAACCGAAACTGGACTAAAGTATGCACATCACTGTATCGCGTTGTAAACTTGACCCACTTAAATTAGACTTTCAATACTTGTTTACAATAAGGCTAGCCTTTTAGGTGCAAAGTAGTAATATATGCTGATTGTCTACACTACACCAACAAACATTTGAGAACGATATCATCCTACTGAGAGCAATGAAAAATTTATAGCGATAGGCTCTAATCTTGCAGTTATCTATCAAACACTTCAAGAAAAATATTACAATGTGATTAAGTTACGAAACGTTATTCCAGGTTGTTTCCTATCTTGTCTGTTTGTGCGAATGTATGCAACATAACTTGGCATTATAAAATACTTTGAAATATTAGAAAATGAAATGTTCACAGTGCAAACAGCCCAATGTTTTGGGGTGATTCCTATGGTCGCCGCGCATGCACAGTAAAAGACGAGTTTTTATATGAGGTTTCACCGATTTGGCGTTATTTCGTCTCCATATATTCCTTCCTCCATGCTTTGTAGAAACAAATAGTAAAATACACTATGCACTAGAAGTAAAAAAAGATCTTCACAAGGATTATAAATCGTTGTCATTGGTTCAAAAAGGGGTTCGATATTCAGGAATACATATCTTCAATAAGCTCCTAACACATCTAGCAGATCATAAGATTAAATTCAGGGAAAAATAAAAAGAATTTTTAACTTGCAACTCCTGCTGTGTCGAAGAAATTTTTTCTAAGGTATCTACAAAATAATTGCCAGTAGTTTGTCTAAATGTAGTTGATATAATTAATGTACCATGTATCCAGTGGCGGATCCAGGATTTTGGTTTGGGGGGGGCTAGGAATTTGGTTTGGTTTGTTTGGTTTGGGGGGGGGGGGCTTGACTCTGGCAAGGAGAGAAATCTCGCATTTTTCCAGAATGCCGCCCTGTAAAAACAGTAGAGCAAAAAAAAAAAAAAAAAAAAATCCATGTCGTCGGTGGTGACCTTGGTGCTTTGAGGGGGGGACTTCAGCCCCCTAGCCCCCCCCCCCTGGATCCGCCACTGCATGTATCCTATGATTGTACATCTTCTAGTGTATGTATTATTTTTTATGCAATTGTTTAACTGTAAACTGATAACTTTCCATATCCCACAAAGCCAGTCTCTTATATTGCAATCTATGATAAATGAATGTACTGTATTATATAAATATCCTGTGAATTGGCGGTTTCTATAGTAGCGTACAAGAGCTCAGTCTACCTGGGTGAATTACAGAAATTACTAGAATGACATAACTTTCGTTAAGCTTGGAACATACATGGTTATTCCTAAAGGAGGAGCAGATTTCACATTTCTATTTCTCACAAATTGCAAAGGATACAAATACGTGCCACATATCACAGGATAGAGGAAGTTTCAAAGTTTGTTGTAGGCCCGGCTAATAGTTACATTCGCTGCCGCTAATGACGCTGGTGTCTGTTAAAATGGAAATAGCGTCCCCACAATAGAAGTCGTTTTATGTGCTACAGTATGCAAAAAGCAAATCCATTGTTGTGCCACTTCACAGAACTTGCAGCGGAATGCACGCCACACATCAATATGGGCACAAAGCGACTTCTCCCGTGGTGTCGCCATTTCCAAGTAAATATGCTTATAGCGCCGTTGGCAGCAGTGAATTGAATCGGTAGGCGGGGGAATCATGGAGGAAGGAAATATTTCCTTCCTCCGTGGTTACAATCTGTGAAACTTCCTTTTATCCTTTGATAGGTGGCAGGTATTTGTATCTCTTATAGTTTATGACAAATAAAAGTGCAAAATTTACTCAATTTCGAATAAACCTGTATCGCAACTTTTCGGCTGAGGATGACAATGACGTAATTATTTGAAAAAGTAATCGTTATTGAACTAAAGATATTTATAATTGAAATGTTGACATAATAAACAATTTGTAATCGTGATCTTTTACAGAATATCAGCTTCAAGATGCAGAAAGAGTATTATGAATGATTGCGACTTGAATTATGAAAATAAATACTAAAAATAG
>JARYHS010015236.1:0-22792 GCA_031002005.1 Vandiemenella viatica
TGTGGTAATCGTACTTTATTTAAAGCTAGTGTAGTGTTTGTTTCAAGATGGAGTGGCTGAAGAATAATGTAACAAAGCTTTTAGAACTTTATGAACAGGAGACTTCTGTGGAACAAAATTGATGCGAACCACAAAAAGTCGAACAATAGAAATGATGCCATGCAACAAATTGCTGATATTCTGGAATGCAGTATTGAAGAAGTAGAAAAAAAAATTCACTCCCTGAGTTCCCAATATTTAAGGGAAAAAAATAAAATTGAAAAGAGCAAGAAAAGGGGCGCTGATGCTAGGGATGTTTGCGAACCTAAATGGCAGTATTTCAATTTAATGAGATTTCTGTCAGTTCAGTAACAATTGTAAATCATTTGCTGTCATTCTTACAAAATTCTCGACCCACTTTGGAGACGTAGGTCTGCCATCAATCCGAATGTCTTATTGCTAAAAAAAAACTTCTAATCCACCATCTCGGTCGCTTTCGCCTGCCATTACAACAAAAGTTGCAGTATCTGAGTCGTCCATATCGCTCAAATATTTGAACCAGCAGATCATTCCACTCAAGAAACTGGAAAACACTGTTTCTGATTCTCTGCACAAACTTCATCTGTAGTTTTCCACTCGAGACCTCTCTATAAATGTTGCAGATGTCCCAGGCAATTGGAAACAGTTGAAAAATTACGTGCAACATGTGCCGGGTACAAGTTGCGCGACATGTGCCAGGAACTTGTCAGAATGGAAACCTACCTTAACACGTTGTTCCACTGCGAAGAACAAGTCAATAGCTGTCTACAGTTCCGTATCTCTGACGTGTTCGGTTAGCGAGCAATCAGCTGGCCGCGAAGCGAGGCAGCGCTGTTCGGGGCTATCGGATTTGCGCTCGATGCGGAGAAGAATATCGAGGGCGGCGCTGTTCCTCGAGCAGTGAAGAGGGCTGAGGTGAGGTCGAGAGGGGGCGCCTCTTGGGCACGTCGCCGCGCCGCTGCGCATGCTGATGGCCGCCAGATGGGCGCGCGGAGTGGCTGCCTGCTGCCTGCGTGGCTTGTAATTGGCGGAGAAGACGCTCCTTCAGTCCGTCTGTCCGCTCGCTCACTTCAAAAGACTCGCTGCACAATAGGGACCCTGCATCACTTGTTTTAGACGATATTCATACATTTAGTACTGCACGAGTTCTGTACGTAAAATTGGCGAAAAACGTATCTATTAAACAGTTTCCGCTCTTCTCGTAATCCCATAGGTAAATTTTACCAGAGTTAGCTCTCTAAATGCAGCGATTCTGCACGAGCTTTTTTTCCCCTTGTGATTATTGATGTGAACTTGCGCTACTTTTTTTTTTCTTCTTAATACTCAGAAACAGCCTTTTTATTTATTCTAGCTTTTTCCGCTATTCCGTTGCCTACGCTATTTTCTTTTTTCTTGGAATAACCCTTTTAGAGGACACGCCAAATCAACTATGTTTACGCCTAATCTTCTTTTTATCTATACTTCTTTCATCCTCTGCGAATGAATTTGCTTCTCCTGACGTGTCCACTTTCTTCCACTAATTGATTTTTCTTTCTTAAAAACCTGTTCTTTGAAACGTGTTCTGTCATTTATTGAGTCTATGTTGATTACAGCATTTTGTATACCGGTACCTTTTTCTATTTCCTGGAATCATGTGGATTTGGATTTTTAGCTGTTTATCAAGTCAAATATCTGGTTAAAATTTCGTTTTTCATTCTATGTATAAGACCATAAAATTGTATTCTTTTCCTCATTATATCAGTTAGTTTTTCAATTTTAAAATATCTTCATTTGTATTCTGGTTCACTATATATATGCTTCTATTGTTTAGATGCAAATATTCGGATTACAAGTTGGTATATTGGGAATGTGTGTCACTGGCCGCAAAAGAATTGTTCTGACTGAACGGTGTTGCTTATGTCCTACGTGATTTCTATTACTCTATTTTGTTTGTGAATTTCTTAGTTATAACAGTCCCATCATTCACTTAAATAGTTCACCGAAACTGCCTCGAAAGCCTTAATCAGGAGGCCAGTATGTCAGGCCAGATGTTTGAATCTAATTCCGTTGTGCTTGTCCGGTCCATTATGACGGCAATTCGGTGGGTACCTTGTGATATTTCTGTAACTGAATTCCTCGAATAAGTAGTCAATAACGAGACTTCCTTCGTTTAAACTTGCAACAGTTAGAAAAATAATACGTGTTCATATCTAAATAGGCCATAAGGGTGAAACTGATACGGATGAATATCGAAATAAAATTGCCGATATAACAGAGCTACAGTAATAGTCATTTACTAGTAGTACGCAACCTGTATAAATCATGTTACACAAGAAAAAAGTGCATTTCCTTTAGGTTTCTGACTGACGGCTTGTTAACAAACATCTAACCATACTTGCCTTTGCCAAAGCATACCCATATCCGCCATTACACCATCGCTCTCCCGAGTACAGCTCTCTGCACAGCCAAAGATACTATTACTTAAAACTACCCAACACAACACGTTGTGGAATCTTATATACACAACGTAAATAATAAAACAGGTTCACGTTACAGTAATATTAATTACATGCGTGTAGCATAATAAATGATTGTTGGGTTGTGTGATCTTACAAAACCTAATCTGACGAGTACTATGGTAAATAATAGTCTGACAGAGTAAAGTCAGATTAACATGGTGATAAGGAATAACTAGCTTAGTTCTCTGCCAGAAACTGTTATCTGCACAGATGGTACTCGAAGAATCCAGCAGATGCAGAAAAGAACGTGTTTACAGAAACAGAAGAAACGAAAAAACCACAACCTATTCAACAGGCTTCTTGCAGTTGATGATGCAGAATATATGTCGCCTGGTGTCGGTACAAGAAGCATTTGAACTAAAGTAGCAATTGCTGCATGATTAAACATCGAGAAGTTCCATTGCAGAAATTTTACTGCAATTCTCTCTTAAATGTTTTTGGCCTTTCCACACATCGCTGCCTATCCACCAGTGTCATGCACATGTTATACAAGCTCAAACAATCTAATCCCTTTGCACACCATGTCACTAGAAGGCAAATTATGGCAGGAAATTATATGACAAACCTGGCCCTTTGAAACACACACCAGAAATTCGAGGAATGGACCTCTCACTGTTGATTGGACCGAAAGTACAAATATCTTAGGTATCAAATTCTTATACTAACTTACAGGAACCTACAAACCAATGGTCAAAATAATAAAAAAGAGAAAAAAGTATCAGATTGATACTTTTGTAAATTTTAAATTCAAACCTTTTCACTTCTCGACTAGATCGACGCTTACAATCCAACTACTTAGTATACTGAATATCAATCGCAAACATTTTGAATATTGAAGCTGGGAGGGAGTAATGCGAAACTATGGATACTTAAGGCATGGCAGTGTCATTTGTTATGATTAGAAAAATGTGAAATCCTTTATTCTATACATGATCTATAAAACAAGTTTTCTCCACGGTTTTATTTATTTATTTATTTATTTTATTTTTTATTTTTTTACTGCCATATAGTCATCACGAGATTTTATGTTGTAATAGTATGAGTGAGGTAATATTCTATATTACGAGATATTAGCAACGCTTCACACAAGTAGAAGCGAGACAGCCCAACCCTTGCTAAACAATAGACTCTGCGGGCTGCAGCCTTTGAAGCTGCCAGTGACAAGGACTCGGCAGGAGGTCGCTGTTCCTCGTACAAACACAACAGAACCGACGGATGCTCCTCTGGGCCACAGCCACGGGCTTCAACGAAAGTTGTTCACCATCAGATCGGAAATTGCGAACAAAAGTGCTCGCAGGAACATGAACGGATGTTCACGCCAGCAGACTCAAAACTAGGGATCTAGTCGTTTAAAGAGAGAAATTCTTGACGAATATTTTTACTATAACAGCTTATTTCAAACGCCTCAAGTTTTGAAAACATTCGAGCGAGACAATGAGAAGCTAATATAAAGACAGACCGTGATTCACGAAAATATAACTCTGTTCGTGGAAAAGTAGAGGTTGTAATGTATCGTGATGTTACATTTAATTTTAATATTCTATGTGTACGAAGGAAAGAAGTTTACAAAACTTTCAGTGCACTCTGAGAGAAAACAGAAGCGAACGCGTCACGTGACCGAGTCATGTGCCAGGCGATAAATTCATCGAGATTAAATAGACAAAAAAAAAAAAAAAAAAAAATACGATAACATTTCCTAAGCTCACTCACACATTTAGACAGCTATTGTCTGGAGAACTGTGTCACGTGTCAGCCTTCGTTCGCAAATTAACAGCTACCAGAGATATCATTATAAGAAATTCGAAGCTATGTCCATAGTTTGATAGTGTAAAGAATGTTTTTGTCGGATGGCCGTTGTGTATAGTCTTTACTTGGTTAAGTTGGTTTCTTCATGTTTACTAAGACTTGCGACGCATCTCTTCTTCTGCCACACTGTTATTCTTCTTCAATATCTGTCACCTATATTGTGGGCTTCAATGGGATCGGAGAATCATACGGGTTTTATACTTAAGTCGAATAAAATACTGAAGTCGCTATACTGGATTTTTATTGCAACATACTTTGTAATTCTATCACAAGTGAAATACATCCGCGAACTTTACACGACGTAATGTCAGCAATGCTAGGTTTCTGTTGTAGAAATTATCCTACGACAGGTAGATGAACGAGAATTGACTGGTACTAGTGCGATCGATCGGTAGGCGATCCGAGGCAGAGCTTGCCGGTATCGCCGATCAGATACAAGTGGGAAAAGTTACAAGATGTTTGCTCCAAGTTGAACTTAAGCAGCGTGTGCAATTTGCTGAGCGGGCGCCGGTAGATTCCATTAGGTGAAACCAGCGTATTCTTGCACGTACGCCATTGGCTCAGACTTGGTGAAGTAAAATATAAGAATCTAAAAGAACTAAAATATATCCACTAAAATAGCTAAGGAACTGCTAGTAAATTAATTGTCATAATACATTAATTAAGTTTGCTTTTCGTAGCATTTCATACTTTAAAAAAATCGATAAAATTTACGGCTGAAAAAAACGTGGAATTGCTTTTCAGTGACATGTTGCTAATAATGAAAGCAACATAAACAACTTAAAAATAACTGAACTTACTAATAGTCTCTGCTGTAAACACGACTGGTAATTGTCATTTCAGCCTAGGCTAAATTTAAATCCAATCAACATTACGAATTATTTACTTTTTATTATTTTATTGACCGCTTTCGTTAATGGTCTTTGTTCGTGTTCGCTGTACGTGTGTTATTAGGTTGTTTGAAGAAGACATCACACCATATGTTACCGAATCGAGTATTGTGGTAATTCATTTCTTCCTAGTTGCTCAACTATTTAATAATCTGGAGTCTGCTTTAAGTTCTCTGGCCATTACCGACACTACGACCAAAGTTACATTATGAATGCCCAGCCTCAATACAAAAACAATCTGATGCTTTAGAAGCAAACAGGAATTCTTCAAATTTTGCAGAGTGAGCTTTAAGGGTCAGATACAAGTCAAGTTTGTAATTCAGCAAGTTCGAGTTTACGACCTTTGAAACAATTATACGATAGCGCGATTGTCTCTGTTCACGTTTAGCACCAACGTCTATTAATACTTCTGAGTTTTTCAAGCTCAAGAGATGTTATTCACCACCAGGATGAAACACAGGTCAAGATTGTATTTGGTCAGATCAGGTCAACCTGTCCATAATCTTTAACCCTAAAAACTGGAACTATTCTAGACCTGTGACGAAACGAAAAAAAAAAAAAAACGGTCACGGGCTTACACTAGTAAATAAATAAGTACACTGCATGTTGGTTGAGTTGACTTGGCTTAGCTCTATTTTGCTTCCAAGTGTTTCATTGACAGTTGTACAGTTTTGAGATACTGTTTGTATATGGAAGAGAATTCTAACGTAAATCATCACTGAACTTGATGTACGGCCAGTTGTCAGGCGAGAAACGGTAGGATTGATAAATACATTGTTCACTTGTGTTTTTGTTCACGCGTCGACCTGAGAATTCATGCTCTGGGAGAAAAGATAATAATCTGTTTGTTTAAAGATAGTCTCTGGATGTTAGATATTCATTATAAATAAATCTGTGACTTGTCTAAACGTAGATGTAGAGTTTACTGTAAATAAAAAAAGTAGTCCCGCTCTATCAATTTATTGTCTAGATAGCTATATAATTTTAATTTTATGGAATAAAAGAAGGTACAGTTAACCGGTACGCTTCAAGGTATAACGAGTAATACAGCCAATCAGAAATATATGTTTGAGTGAGAAACATCAAGAGACTATTGTAGCGAATGACGAAGGTTCAATTTGTTATCAACAAACTAACGTCTTATATTTCTTCGATTGTATGGCGAATCCCGAGCTAATGCTGTTTGCTGAAACACGGTATTGGCTGATGCGGTTTCCCGACTTCAGAGAAGAGAACGCAACGTGGTGCTTTGGGAAGTGAAGATTCTCGCTCATGATTGAAAGAATAGTATCAGGTCTCTTCAGGTAGGAACGTTGTTTAGGTCTGAATTGAATCTCAGAATTTGTTCCGAGGTGATAACACTTTCGCCGGTGTATGGTAACACCGTATCGGTGTTCACAATCCGGCGCCTATGAAGTAGCACCCAGTATCCGACCTTGTTGATTAACTTCAATTGATGTCTCATTTAATTCAATTCTTTGAACACTTGTGATCTGCTGAGAGGTTTTAGTTTTTTCATTTTGTGTATGTATAATTAGGACCACGTTAGTTCTTCGTTTTATAATATAACGCTGTCGCCACATTCTAATTTGGATTTTTTATTATATAAAATATAATGTTAGAGTAATTTTCATAAATCTTGGGGGACCACCTAGATTGTTTTTTATTAGTAATTTCCTACAGTACGCAAGATTCCAAGTGAGGACTGTAATGCAATGATGAACATTCAGTGTATCTTGTTGCACAGAATATTAAAGAATTATTGAACTGTGTGGGCTTGAAGCTAATCGTGGCCTTCCCGAGCCACGGAGACAGGAAGTCAGGGATAAAGGGTTTTGCCGGCTTTCACCTTGGGGTGGGGAGTCCACTACAGGCCGCTGACCTGATGTAAAAACCCGCCACCCGAATACCTTCTCACCCCGGCGAACTTATCCGAAAATGTCCGACCTCTCTGATATATCGGGGATATCACGTGACATTAGGTGCCAACCTGATGATCCAATCCAGATGAGCACCTAACTTAAAATCCTGGCAATTTTCTGTTAAATGTGATATTCGAGACTGCAAGGGACGGAGCCAGATGTTTCCTCGCGGACAGAGGAGCGACGAGCTTCATTCTATTCGAGTCTATTCTTTGGTGGACTCCGCAAGTTGGCTTTTCTCGCCTACATCTGCAGTCCGACTCCTGGTGTCGGAAAACTGACGCTGCCGGCTGGCTGGAGCAGTTTTTCGCACGGCGACACAGCCAGTAACGCGATTATGCGCATTATCACATCGGACATGCCTGTAGCCGCTTTGTGAGACAGTCTCACATACCGTGGGTCATCTCCGAACACCGCAAACATCAGACATCAGACACAGAACTATAATGGTAAATTATTACGACCAAGTCATCTGATTATGCATTCCATGAAACTGAACCCTTAAGCGTCTTTGACAGGATAAATCCGTGTTCTAACTTTATAACTGAAAAACCCCTGAGGTAACGGCGTAATTTGCCAGAACTAGTTATTTTCGAATGGCATATTGTTCACTCGTGGTGCCCATGATTTTTTGAAATGTAAAGTCACAGTATTATGATACCTATGTCTGAGGTTGTTACAACTTGTACATTGTTTACAAATATCATTATTTCTTGCATATTAATTCTGAGATGGATTTTAAAGTAAATACACAATTGCTTGCTTTCTCATGACGGCTAATTGTTCCTTTGAGCGTTACTTTTATGATTTTGCCAATTTGTGTTAATGTTAACGTAAAATTCGCTCAGACTTGTAATCGCCAATGATAAGAAAATAAATGTCATATTGTGACAGTTTTCCTATATTCCAACTAACATCAAGATTCTTGCAAAATCTATATTTGTACTCCTTCATAAAACTAAATCAAAAGCCCCATTTATTGATGATTAATCATAAATGTATGAAAGATAACTATTATGTATTTATCCACCAAGGCCCCCTACTACAGTTTTGCTTGAATTTGCTTCAGATATGCACACTTCCTTGTTACAACTAGGCTTGTTAGCACTAGAGGGGACCTAATGCTTTACTTATAATCCGAACCACGAATATTATTTCATTTTCTTTATAAGGTATTAAAAAATCTTGTTATATTGTGTATGTAAATTCATTGGGATTAGTGTTCTGATCCCGGACCAATCTATTCACATGGTGTCATTTTCTATTAACAGTTTAAGAGTAATATCTGTTTAATATTACTAATATTGAAGGGTATTCCAATGGCGCCAACATTAAGTTCATTTGTAAAGTGATGCAATCTATCCAAATGATGTCATTTTCTATCAACAGTTCCAAAGTAATAGTTTGTTTAATATTTATTAATATTGAAGGATATTCCAATGGCGTTCAGTATTAAATTCATACTGATTTACTGATTTTCAAACATATTTTATGGTCTGCTCGTTTCTAATTGTTTTGTTAAGCTCGTTATCCGATTCAGAACCACCTGTTTATTACAAAATGCGGCAAGAGAATTTTCATAAATAAAAATCGGAAACTTATAAATTACAAATTTAAAAGGGGCAGAAATTTGTGGTTGAATAATTCGCTTTTCGAGCATAAAGCTGGTTTACTCCACTTCTCGTTTACTTTAAGAGACATGTAAGATATGATATTCGTTTTGAATTAATTTTGAGGGTATCATCAAGTCTTATAAGCGTAATAACCCCAAAATTATAACAGACAGATATTAAAAAGAAAATGTTATGAAAAATGCCGAGCCTGAATTTAAAGCAGTGCATTTCTCGTTGATATCAGTTACACTAAAATTTGTAAGTTATTGAATGAATTATCAAGTTTTAGTAAACATTTTCTAAATGTTACTGGTGCCCTGCATTTGTGACAAGGATAACTTAGTAGCATTAAATAAATTATTTCCTGAAATGGTTGTCAGTTGCTTTATTTTTTTCAGTGAACTGATTGCTTCCGTATATATGTTTTTGAAATAAACCATTTTAGACGAAAATAAGTATCTGCGGATTATGTGAGTCAACAATATAGGAATACTGCGCCCCGCGGAACTAGTTCATCATTCGTGCTAGATGCTGCTAGCAACGGTCATTTGAAGCTCTATGCTCCGGCCTTCCATTCATGGACGAGTTATTCAGTTCATAAAGATTTCTGATGCGTTATTTGTTTGCGAAACAATTTCTCTGTCACCCGGTGTATTGTGTGTTCCTGTAGCACAAACAGATTTCTTTAGAAATAAATTTGCTTTGTCTGGAGCGCGATTATCGACATATCTGCCAGTAATATGACGAGTGAGATTCATAAATAAATTCATAACGACCTATTTCACGTATCTAAGCTGGTGCATACTGTTTTCGTTTTCTAATGCGAAAAATGTTTTCTCAAATAAATTTTCGTTGTAACTTCTCGCAAATTAGATGTTTACTAGACATTAATCTTATACACATGTCTCAGATAGAAATATTTATCCCCTGAAAAATACTGAGATAACATGCACTTCTTGGTCAGATCATTTTAAAGAAGAGCATATTTCCCGACATGACAGCAAAATTCCTCACAATAGTTGTAGCACTCCTGGATGCTAGGAGAAATAATCGAACAACTGATAAACATTTCCCTCTCTGATTTACTGATTTTCAAACATATTTTATGGTCTGCTCGTTTCTAATTGTTTTGTTAAGCTCGTTATCCGATTCAGAACCACCTGTTTCTGATTCATTGTCCCTAATGCTCTCACTAAACTAGTTACTTAAAAAATCTGCCTTTTTTAAGATTATACGTAACTTCTTGTCCATCCTTATCTAACAGTGTTTCAACACCCTCCCTTCCTCTCAGTTTTCTTGCATAGTTATAGAAATTTCTAGACGAATCAGTCAATGGTCCCCTTGTACTGACAATACTATTCATAAATCCATCTTTAGCCACCTCTTAGCTATTATTGGGTCCTTGTTTAATTGTTTTAAATATTCCCGACTACCCTGCTGTCTCTTAACTCTGTTATGTTCTCTTCTTACCAACCTAACGGCTAGCGTTCTGGCCTCGCATTCGGGAGGACGGCGGTTCGAATCCCCGTCCGGGCATCCAGATTTGGGTTTTCCATGGTTTCTCAAATCACTCCAGGCAAATGCCGGGATGTTTCCTTCATAAGGACATGGCCAAATTCCTTCCCATTCCTTGCCCCACATCCTTTCCCGTCTCTAAAGACCTCGCTGTTAGAGAAACGTTAAGCACATAAAAAAAAATATATCTTACCAACCTCTTTAACCCCCTCACCTCCCTCTTATAGTACACAGGTTCTTTTCTTCTTTTTATTTTCTGTTTTGGAATAAATTTTTCTTCCCCCTTTCTTATCATCCCCTTGAACTCTTCCCATTTTGACTTTACTGTACTTGTGCCTTCTTTCCATTTGCTGAAACGTTCTCTGAAATATCTTTTCAAATTCGAAATCTGTGCTTTTTTATAATTGTACCTATTTCCTCCATCAATTTTGGTTGCTGGTTCACTGAATCCTCTAATATCCATCAGAACTGCTTCGTGATCACTTATTCCTTCGGTTACTTGACACCCTACAAGGTTATCGTCAGGCTTTATTGGGAATATATCCAAATTATTTTGACCCCTAGTGTTCTGCTCTACCACTTGTGTAAATCCTCCTTCCCTTATTAGAGTATTTTCAAATCTCGGTTCCCTTGTGTTATTAATCTTATTTCCTACCCAATTTACACCTGGTAAATTTAAATCCCCGCCAATAATGACCATTCTATTCTCACCTCTGAAATCTGAGTATGAATTTAATTTCCCTGCAAGAGCCTCAACTTCATCTGCCATTCTTCCACTGCGGTAAGCAGCCAACACCTTGATTCTTTCTTTTTTATTACCCCAGAAATCTACCCCAAGTAACTCATGGTCATGATCTATGAACACCAGTGAACTGTGGTAGGTTTTGTTAACTAGTGTGAAAACTCCTCCACCAATTGCTCCCCTATCTCTGCGATATACTGTGTAACTATCGGGAAAACCCTCACTGTCTAGTACTTCGTCTTTTGACAAACTCTCTACCCCTATTATTACTTGTGGCTCGTGTATTTCAATTAAGTTTGCAAATTCAATTACTTTGTTCATTATACTTCTACAGTTCACCAATAACACCCTTATTACTGGCTGTATATTTTTAGCATTTACCTCCTCCTTCCCAGTTCCAACACAGTTTATTATTGTTTCATCAACTTCATCTGTTTCTTTAACATCATGACAAGCACTGCATGATTTCAACTAAACCAACATTTCGCCCCCTCAGAACTTTAGCATTTTTGGTGAGGTTATGGCAAAGGTATCTCTGATAACGTCGCACGTTAGTTTGAGACTCTAACTTCTCAGTGACGGTCCTTGTAATGGCTTATGAGTATTAAACTTGTGGATTTGACTATTAATTATAACATGGGTGGCCAACCCGCGGCCCGGCTTGAATATTTTGCCGGCCCGCGAGATTCACAACACTTTTACAAAATATATTCATTTTATAATGGCCAAAGTAGTGAAAATCAACGTATTAAAAAAATACATTATTTGTGTATCCAATTATTCAAAAAATAATTATTTTTTAATATTTCATTTTTATTTCATTTATATTTATATAATTAATTTTTAGTATTATATATTTCTTTACAATGTACGTTTAGTATGATTCTTATTGTATTATCTATGTTTATATGTAAGAATAATAATAATAAACACAATAATAATAACTCATCATGTGTAAATTTTCCATATCATAAAATGTCTATAGTGAGTCAAAATCTAATATGGGGATGTAGAATTTTATATGCGGGCCGCGGAGCTATGATGCATCTCCAAAGTGGCCCGTAAGATCATTTTTGTTGATCTACTGTTTGGTATATAATTGAGTAGTGTGGAGCCAATGTTTTAAAAGTTTGGTACTTGTTTGTGAAAATATCAAAGGCTAAGAAGAGTAAAGTTGCAAAATTTTGTCTAAATTAGTTCCAAAGTAGACGAAAACCGCTAGCAAGTAAAGGGAATGTTTGTCTTTACAGATTAAGACAGAAATTCGCCCTGAGAAAATTTGCCTGCGCGCATAAAACAAATTCAGAGTTATTGTTAATGTACAGCCACTTACGGCACGTGCA
The DNA here is from genome assembly GCA_031002005.1 of Vandiemenella viatica. Lineage (NCBI taxonomy): Eukaryota > Metazoa > Arthropoda > Insecta > Orthoptera > Morabidae > Vandiemenella > Vandiemenella viatica. The sequence continues at coordinate 12,348 of JARYHS010015236.1, forward strand.
ATCAGAACAATGACATTTAAGCACTTTGTATAGTAAACACGCTTGAAAAACATCTAAAAATGTTAAATTCACAAACAAAAAAATTCATTTATTATTTGTGAATTGCATCAAGGTATAAAAAATTTGATTAATGAAATAAAAACCCAGAAAACCAAATGAGTATTATTAATGAATCAAATTTACGAAAAAACAACAGCTGTTGATCGGCTACTACCTGTCAATTTTTTTTTTATGGATCAAAAGTTCTGAGGCCGCACTGTCAGATTAATTCATACGATCTGCCCATTGCAGTTATTTTGCAATTCATAATTTCAACTAAACGTCATGGGGGTACGGACAATAGTACGCAAAACTGAAACCACTAATTCCTGAATCTACTTTGCAGTTACTTTTGAATATCAGTGGTATACAATTTTACGCCTTCCACCCACCCGAGTATCTCAGTCAGTAAGGATACTAACAACAGACAGTATAACTAATGTGGTTACAGTACCGATGCAGCCAAATACTTTTCCAAGATTTTGAACGTCCGGGTCTTATTCAGTCTATTGGCAAATGAATAACGAGGCAGATTTCTCTTTTAAGTGAAATAACTCTACAATATTTCACAGTTCGCGGTAATCCACTTAGCTGGCTGTGTTGGTGCTAGCTTACCCCTTTCATCGTTCGGGGGGTGGCTAGCAAACTGGAAAAGGTGCCGGTAGTGCACCTGATCACCAGTCACTAGTTCCAAGCCGAAACTCCTTTTACTTCTGGCTCTACTCCTCGTCAATGTAGACATCGTCAGAGGCGCGAGAGGATTGCAGACAAGGAATGGAAAGTGATTCGGCCATGAGGTTTTGAATGAACCATCTTGGCATTCGCCTGGAAAGATTTTGAAAAAAAAATTCCCATCTGATCATCTTCTGAGAGCCAATGGAGAAAGGACGCTCCACACTTCTGATGGCGATTCGTCCGTCGATTGGGTACCTTAAACTAGCCAAATTGTGTCATCCATTAAGTAACTCTAACGAGGGGAGATTGCCAATTGTAAAATTCAGATTTGATTCATGCTGTGTGTTATAAAAGCTCATGGCCAGAGGTGTATTATGTGGCGAAGCAGTAATATGCGCTTCGGCGCCGTTGTCGAGAAAATTGGCATTGAAATATTCCGTTGCATTGAAATACCTTCTACGTGAGGTAGATTTAAAGGAGTTCTCTGTTTCATATTAGTCCGTTGTAACCGGATCGAATCTCGATGCTGGTAACTTTTTTGTTTATTCAAATGTGTGTACAGATGATTTCCGCCAATCAGTTTGTTAAATGCTTTTTGTTGTGAAAAAACCGACGCTTGCGAACTTCATTATTTTTTTTCGCAAACAACGTTATGTTTCAAAAATAGCAATATTTACTGTGGCACTTATGAAATACAAATATCATTACTCGACCGTCACAGTTGAAAGAGAGATTTTCATTCCCGCACCAGGGGAAGACAGGGTCGAAACGAAACGCCGTTGGGTTTTTCACATCAAAATGCATGTAAGAGAACTTATTATTTTCGTAATTGTTGAAATTGATTGCCGAGAATTATATATATACATATTTGAATAAATAAATAAATTGCCAGCAACGAGATTCGATCCGGCGACGATGGACTTATGGGACCTAACACTTGCTCGCTGCACCAAGCCCCCCTTGAAATCTAAGTATTGTAGAAAGTATTTGAACGCAACGGAATATTCGAATGCCGACATTCTCGACAACAGCGAAGAAGCGCATGTTTACTGCTTTGCCACATTACACCTCAGGTCAGAGTTTTTATACATACAGCATAAACTGAATCTGAATTTAACAATTGGCGGCCTCCCCTTGTAAGTAACCCTTTTATTTTGAGGAAAGAATTGGGAAAAGTACCACAGTTACTTCTTCCAGGAAACTTGTTGCTGTTTAACACCTTCCATAGTAACAGTTACTAGGAATGGTACGAAAACAAAACATTCAGTGACACCCGTTAAAGATAAGATATTAATAGAATCAGAAATATAGTTTTATATTATTTACACTTACCGTTTACTCGGTAAAATTAAGTGGCTCACCTGTTACTCTTTGGCTTCGCATTCGGAAGAGGCGGGTTCGAATCTCTGTCCGGACATTCAGATCTCGGTTTTCCATAGTTTTTCGATATCCAGGCCAACGCTACAATACCTTTTTCAAATGCCATGGACAAATTCCTTCCTGTTCCTTGCCTCCAGTCTTTTTTCGCCTCTTATGGCTTCTACGTCGAAGTGGCGTAAAATCATTGTTAAAAAAATCACAAACCTTACGAGAAAACATAGTTTGAAGAATATTTTCCTTGTAGCTTGAAGTAACATCGATCTTGTTAGCAAGCCTTAAGCTGGTACCAGAAATGAGGAAAATGGCGTGTTTTACGGGTTTCGAGTTAATTTGTTTGAGAAAATTTCAAATTACTTATTCCTGACTTAGGGAATGAAAAAAAAAAAAAAAAAAAACGACAGCCATGAAAATAGAGTCTGCGACTTACAATATTCACTTACGAGTGTAGTGAAATACTTCGTCCACCAACCTATTTGGGTCGGCATGACAGGAAAGATAAAATTAGAGAAATAAGGTGCCGCACTGATTCTTATATGAATTCCTTTTTTCCTCGTACCATTAGGGATTGGAATGCACAACAAAGAGATTAGGTTTGGTGCTGAGCACCCTCTGCCACCCACAGTTTTGTGATTTGCAGAGTATATATGTAGATGTAGATGTAGATTCAGATTACTTTTGTTGTTACCATATTCAGACTATTAATTATAACGGTTCATTCAATGCCAATTGTATTAGGTTTATTCAAATCATAAGGTAATTTATTCATGACAAGCGCGGGCGGTCAAATTATTATATAATTTTAGTTAATGCAAGGTTGCTATTAAAAAGGAGCAAATTGAATATGAAATGGTATAAATGCTGGCGGTCAGTGGAAAATTCTGAACATTCGCATAGTTGGACAAATCTTTTCGTCGGCGACACTTATGTCGCAGCGGACACAATAAGCGGTGCCCGGGGAGGGAGACGTGTCCCTTTAGGCGAGGCGGGAGCATTGTACCCTCAGCCAAGACGCTAGAAGGTGGAAGGTTATCTCGGCTCAGCTGCGCGCGAAACTAAAAGGCAAATAGATGGCGCTTGACAAATCACCTGATTTTGGCGTACGCTATTCCACCAATGGTATATAACAAATATTAAGCCGGAGCTTCTTTTTCATGTAATGCGGGCGCTGAACTGAAAGAGGAGGAGCTTGCTTCTTCGTGGTGGCGAGAAGGACGCCACGACGGACACTTGCTGGCCGGACGTGGCCCGACGCACATCGACTTCTTGGCTTCCAGTGGCGTGAGGCAATCATCGCAGAGGTACCTGGAGCGGTCCGTGAGATCGTTATCTCGCGGTGACACGTTGTGTCGCAATTCGCCGCGGAGCGGCAGACATCGGTAACGTGTTCTGACGCCAGGTCAAAGTTTAATGGGCTTTAACGAGGCTTTAAATACCCGTAAACGCTACCTGGGAATAGAGTCTCAGCTTTAATTGTGGGAGTGTCCCTGAGCTAGCTGGCATTTCATTTCACCAAACATTGAACTCTAAAAGCTTCTTGTTTGTTGTAACATGACTCAGATAATGTTCTTTTTGTTTTAATTGGTGCCCCTGGGAGTTTTATGATATGTATAACATCTAGTTGTTGGCCTGTGACGCCACGATGTTCCATATTAACTTTGTAAACTTTTGAGATATTTAGAATCCAGTTATTGTTTGCTCTGATCCGGAAAATTGTAAGGTCTAAGTATTGCTTGCTTGCAATTGCATTGTCTTGTGTTAGAAATAAATTTAAATATACGCAGCAATGTAAATGCCATAGGACCTAATAAAACATAATATTTTATTCACCTGTAATTTAACAGCATTCGAGGTTCTTGCTATTCCAGATTATCGAAACTGATATTAATCTCAATATTCCAATAAATGTAGTCGCCCCCCAAGCATCCACTACAACGTATACATGAGCGAGGGTAAGAAAGAGGAGTGGTTCGCTTGTCCGACCGCCTGAAGTTTAATATGTCTGCTCTTCAACACGATCGGCCGGTTTTCTAGATGCAAACATGGACGAGAGACCAAACAGCGAAACCTGTTTCTCGTGGAATTAAGTTCTTCACCCCGACACTATTTGATCACAATCGATGGACACGGTCAAGCCAGTACGCTGCACCATGCTGATAGGGGCCTAATTGCCGTAATTACCACTAAAATATACAGCACACGTGACTGTCATTAGGTGACGTGACGTGCTCGATCAATTATCATTCATTTCGTCGTTAACGTCGGCCAGCACGCGAGAACACGGTCGCGAGGCGCTATCTCTCTGCCTTGTAATAGAACAATCAGTCTTTTAACCATGTGGACAACATGACATCAATTTTATTCCATCAGTTCATTAATCAGGTTTGGATGTGTGTGACGTTTTAATTAACTTCGTCGGCTTCTCATGTCGAATAAGCAGAGCAAGATATCAAAAATTAACTCGAAATTATTGTTCGCACGTGGGACATTTAAAAACAACAAAACATACAATTTTTATCTTACTCAATTAGTACCAACTAGTCAAATTACCACAGTTTTAATAGTCAGTGTAATTTTTTTATTATTACAATGTATTTGCCATGCACTGTACAAACATTTTCCGAGGTTCTTGTGAGGAGTCTGTCACGTAATTTCATTCTGTTTCTGTTTTATGTTAATAAGTAATATAATTTATTTTTTTATCGTCTTCTTGGGCCTGGGTCCCTAAGCCACCGGTATCTGGCACTCAACACGGAGTCAGTTAATTCTGCACCCAATGGTAGAGGGGATATCATTCTGTACATAACCGGAAGGGGGGAAGGGGGGTAGGATCATGTTCGATTCCTAATCATCAATTTCTGCTCCAAATTACTGTGTTAAATCCCAAACCAATCCAAAGTCTGTGTGGAGTGAGGGTATATGATACTGTTAATGATTATTTGCCCTTTAGATAGGTACGTTAAACATGTCGGGGTCGTTAATGATTTCTAGAAGAATAGTTCTGAACTGTTCGATGACAAGTCTCTCCCCCCCCCCCCCTTTTTCCTTCTTTCATCTCTCATTTACAAAACAAAAAACCACAATAGACCAAACAAACGTGTTTTTTTTTTTTTTGCTTATGGTTTACGCCTTGTCGATGTCGTGTTCATTATAGGCGGAAAATGATTGGGGGCAAGGAATGGGAAGTAATTATAACATGATCTTGTAATATTACGAAAAATTACGATAATCTTACATTATTTAATTAGTATGGGTACAGGATGAACAATCGAACTATTATTATTTGTGCCGGCCTTGAAGAAAGCGATTGCCCTTGGAGTATTGTCCCGCTAAGGACATCTAGAGAAGAGGTTACCCTCGTCACCTGTCAGCCAGTGAAATGTTTATGTGTCTCCAACATCCACGGTGGATAATACGGTCTACGTGACATTTTCAAAGCTAATCGACATATGCTTAAATAGATATGCGCCAGATAAGTCTTTTCGCATGTAAACACACAATACAAGGACAGATTATCTTTTATATAAAGAAGCTCTATATGCGAAATTCTCTGAAATAGTGCCAGGGAAGGGAAGTTTAAACCCATAAGAAAGAAGCTGAATGAAGAGATGTGGTCTAGAAAGGATGGGTATGTGACATTATTCAATAAGAGGATTGTTTATTTTAAGTTACTATATATATACAATAATGTTACATGTATGGACATATGGGGGAGAGCGAAGAAATGACTTCGAGACGTGATTGGTGTTACGGAATTTCGTTGATGGGAGAATATCGCCTCCTGAAACGTCGAGGCAAGCTGTGAACATCTCATCGGGGGACTGATCCAGCGATGGCGATCCGAAGCACATCTCTGGTCAGCTGGCAGTAGTGACCGGATAAATTTTATTAGCGTTTCGCCAGTTCAAGTCGAAGTCAGTGTGGATATGTTGCTCAATGTATAGTGTCGTCTTGTAAGGTAAAAGGACACCATATATACAGAACCGTGTACTAAAATTCAAATAAGCTACTTTGCCCTTGTAACGGCCATGGCAAGAAAACTTGCTGGTAAAAATCTACCGAAAAGTTAATAGTTTTATTCAAAGCATATGTTTAATGACATTTGTTTGTGAAACCAACGACATGCCTTTTATTTTTTAATCATTAATTTGTTGAAAACAGTTACGAGCCATAATAACTTAATAATGATAGCCGAGATGACAAGTTCGTTTGTATGTTTGTAATTCATGAATAGCACAGCGAACGGTGTAGTTTTTGATTATCATTGATAATAACATAGCTTGATTCACCCTTACGCAATTTAAATTTGAGTTTTACAATAAAATGGCCAGGTTATTGGCAATGTTAGATTTATTTATGCTGCTATGCGTGTTAGTGAAGAACCTTTCTATTTCAAAATAATATTTTTACTTTTATTTTACATGAGATCGTCAATTTCAAATTCATATGCATAAATTAAGGGACCCAACAAATCCATCTGTTAAACCCTTTGAAAGAAAGCATCTCGATATTCGCATGGTGTGATCTGGGAAAATCATGGTAAACCCAAATGTAGATGTCCGGTCGGGGATTCGAACTTGCGCTCTCCCGAATGCGAGGCTAGTATTTTATCGGTCACCCACCACGCTTGGTCCGAACAAACATACAATCACTGCCCAACCACACTAGTGATTTTAAACAATCAACAAAGAAGTGGAGCTTCAATATTCACCTTTAATCCTTCGCACCAATCCAACTTACAACACTTCTAAAGGCAAAGGTAGCGAGTTCGTGGAGACACTAACATCGGTTAGACGTGAGTACTATATAAAAAGAATTAAATCGACCTGATTCTCGAAAATGATAAAAGGAAAATGTTCTGCTTGAGTCATGGCAATAGAATTTTCGAAAGCGCTCAAGCAATCAGGATGCATTGTAACTGGGTAACAGTAGCGCCCTGTCTCCTGAATGTTCTGGAGGTCGAACACGACTCTGGGGGGATGCTTTCTTTAATTTTTTGTTTTTTAATTGCAATGGAGCACACGCTCCGGTGGCAATTTCTCTACACACCCAACTTCCCCCTATCCTGCACCAACCTACATTTGTCCTCTATAAATTTCAACTTTTAACTTTTTCGGTAAGTTATTCATCTTCCCACACTCTTGTGCCTGAAATCGAGTGCCTGCTTGTGGTCATGGTCATCTTTTCCCTTCCATGAACTACTTTTCATACCTACTGCAATATCTTTCCATGCATCATCGTCAGTATACGCCCTGTACACACCCATCACCCTCCTCATCCTCCTCCTGTCTTGCAAAAAGGCCATGGCTATGGCCGAATTCCTTCCCGTTCCTTGTCCCCCATCCCATCGCGCCTCTAATTACCACGCTGTCGACAAGGCGTAAATCCCAAGCAAAAAAAAAAAAAAACACGATTCTGCTCCTTTGACGTGAGCTTTGTTAGTAAGTTCCAATTAAAAAAAGTAATAAAACGGGTGTAGAACATAGGGCGTTAATATTACAACTTAAAAAACAAAAGACAGTAAAAGAGTCAGTAAAAAAAATCCTGATCTCTATTGGAAATGATGAAACGGTGTTGTGACATTACAAAGTAGGAACTTAATTAGAAAAATAATGTTTACCCCGATTATTAACTCTGATATGTATTTTCCGATCTCTTGAAGCAGTTTTTTTGTATTAACGAAAATCCGTATGATCTTCAGCCGCCTGGTAACAGTTTCCCTGTTGTGGTTTCCACTACTGTTTTGGTCGCTTGTACTAGTGTCGCGGGCAGTATTTTGTAGTATAGATTTTGCGGTAAGAAAAGCTGTTTGTTTTCTAGCCAGCGCAACGGCGTGAAACTCCATGCCGCTATACACGGCTCCAGCACCCAAGGCCGCTAGAGTTGCAGTTTTACTGTGAGAAAGTCAACCAGCACGTCCTGTCCGCGAGGAGTACATCCACTTAGCACGTGAAGTACACGAAGGAACGGCTTCATATTCAGCCAATGGGAGAAGCGGATTCCCCTCATTCAGAGCCGGGAACGCTTCTTGGCGCTAGCGTCACCCCCCAGTTCGCGATGTGAATGTACCTAAGCCAGACCTATTACAAATCAAATGGATCATTTTTAGGCATTTTCTATCATCCTCCCCTCCGCTGGCTCAGAAAGCAACTGCTATCATTTTGGATCCTATGATCGACTATTTCAGCTATCAGAAAAACTCCAATTTGTGTATCTATCGATACAATAGTTTTCTATGATATCAAGTAGTCACAACGCTCGACATCATTCCAAGGAATACCTGCGTCCTGATTCTAAGTAAGCTGAGTCTCTGTTTGTGTTTTTACCCTAGCCAGGTACTTACAGGTGCAGACTGGAAATCTAAGACCTCAGCCGACAGTAAGTAAGTGCTAGGACGGACCCACCAGTGGGGTAAGTGTCGCCGTTCGCTCGGTCAACACGCGAACCTAGAGCAAAGCTTGATATTCAACCGATGTTTGTTTGGACCCTCCCGAAGGAGGTATGTTTAACCTGGTGTTGGAGGTATGGTGGTCAGTTCCTTTCCTCCTTACAAAGCCTAACCCGGTAATACTACGTGAAATCCGAATCACGGAAGCGTTCTGGCGTACTTCACATTACAAAGCAAGATGTGCCAGGGGTGAAGGTCGGGTTAAGAGCCTATGAAAATCCCCGTTGAGACGGGGATTCAAACCAGGATCTTCAGCAGATGCCTCAACCACTGAGTCACCTGACTGCTCTCGCTTGATCTAAATTAACCTAATGCGGAACGAGAGTGTTTGAAGTGTGTAACTCACTTAGGAGACTACAGGAAATGACCTAAATCAAAATTAGAACGGACGGTACGCCAGCCCCGATATTTAAAACAGTTATTCCGCTCCGTTCCAACACGATGGTACACCAACGAACGCAGTCAAATTGGTGGGTTGGTCACCTGAGGTCTCGAATGGAAGAGAAATACTCTGTTGAGACTAACCAACCATGAAGGCACGTGAAGGTAGTATCAGCGCATGCTGCTAGGTGTACCCACCTCGTCGCCGTTGATGTACCAGGCGAGCCTAGCTGGAGGACTGGCGGGTCCTGAACTGCAGTTGAGGCTCACCGTGTCTCCCACCTGGTAACGGGGACGGCCTCCGGAGATGCGGGGACCCTCCTCGGGCAGCGCTGCAACACAAAAAGCCAGGCTCCACAGCTACTACACAGACATCATGTTTAATACAGGGTGAAACTACTGTACAGGGTGTCCCATAAGCAGAGGTACAATAGGAGGTTACTTGGGTAGCACTGAGCCATATGGATTTATTAAAGGGAAACAGAATATTTTAGTGAAAGTAATACGTCGGTTCGATAGCAAGCTGACCAGGCTTAGCATCGCAGGACTCAGCATGAGTTGTTTGCGAGGAAAATGCTGAGAGGCAGAGTCAATCGATATTATTGGATGGAATTGATCTACTGGCATCATTGATGTCAATCTTCAAGGCAACAATATACAATAGTTCTCATTCCACTCGTAGCCATTCACCAGCTAGTATGGGTCGCTAACATTAGAATCGACTCTCTCGGCTGTCTGTCATCACGTAGACCTTGTAAGACCATAGAGGCCCTGAATTTCATCAGGCAATTAATTTGCCATTCAACCATCCAATAATCCATCAGCCCGCAGGTAATATTCAGTCAGATCCAATAAGCATCCCTCATGGCGCCGACGGAAGGAACCTTCCAGTCATGCTATCAGTTGTAATTCTCACGCTTTCAATTAATAATAAAAACACCTCATAACAGTTAGATGATGTCTATCATCATTCACATCATGACTCTGCTAGTCACCTAACACGTACTAGATTTCCCCTATCAATCGTTTCTGAAAGCCCTATTCAGGTAGTGGTGAATTTTCTGATATCTTATCTAGCTTCCCACAAGAAGCAAGATAGAAGAGGTCTGCGTCAGGACGATCAAGAACAACAGATTTATGCAGCTACACAAACGTCACGGGGTCATAAAAACTTTCCCCTAGAGTCCCTCCACAGCAAAAATCCTCAGAGAACCCAAAACAACCCTTCGGCTGCCCTGGCAATTCTTTCATGTAGATAGGAATCGTAAAAAGTGGAACGAATGCATAGGAACGCAAGAACGGAAACGTCACAGTTTGTCGCAAGGCGGCGCTGTTCATGAGAGCGCGTGGATGTAACCAACCGTTTTATGGGGTTTGGTCGATTGAAAGCCAGGATCGTTGAATTGAGGGCTACCCTCTGTACTATGGCACTTACTTGGCTTACTAGCTCTGCTTCCGCTCCCGTCCGGCCAGCCCTCCATCCGTCTGCGACAGTTAGCTGTAACTTCAGGAGACTGCATGGACC
>JARYHS010015237.1:0-11669 GCA_031002005.1 Vandiemenella viatica
AAATGCGGTCTCTGCCTGACAGCGGCAACGCTGATACTGCGGCAGCTCGGAATACTGACTGCTTACCATAAATGAGTACTCTGCTCCATTCCAGGCTGTAACTTTAGGAGGCTGATAAAGAAGTTTTGGGTTTCGTTATTGTGTGTAGTTTGCTTAATCCTATTGAGCCACGAATTTAGGTTAATCCGCGAATTATAACTGCATTATTTATCTCCGCATTGGTATCCTCTAAGTTCACAAATGCAGAAAATACATTGATGGTTTTTCCTTAAGGGCAGGTGCTATTGTGTCTCGGCGAAATATTTTTCACGTGCCCCGACTTCCACGTTAAATTGTACGTCGCACACCCATCACCATTATGCTTGGGTGAAACAAGTCCTTAAGGTTGAAATATTACTTTTCACTTTCTTATCTAATGACAACGGATAAACGGAGCGTAGTGAGTGAGCGGTTAACGCTCTGGCCTCGCGTTCAGGAGGACGCCGATTCGAATCCCCGTCCGGGCATCCAGATTTGAGTTTTCCATGGTTTCTCCAAATCACTCGAGGCGAATGCTGGGATGGTTCCTTCAAAAGGCCAAATTTCTTCCCGTTCCTTATATCCAGTCCCATTCCGCATGTCCTCGACGTTCGTAGACGAGGCGTAAAGCCATAAGTTAAAAAAATGGTTAATAGAGAAATTAATGATTATGCAAATAATTTCTTCTTAGCCGAACGTTCTGAGCATTAGTGAAAATATCACTTGCTTTTTACTTACAAAAATTATTTTAATAAGGAAAGGGTGCTTAACTTTATCATTCTAGGAATTGAAAAAAAAACACGAATTTACAAACAAATATTGACATCTTTATTTCTTTCCACAAATTAAAGTATATGAACTTTATTTCTCGATATGATCAACTGACATACGTCATTGCGATTAAATATTATTTGCAGCAAAAGAAACTGAGCGTTTCATAATGGTTTAGACAGTGTTACCAACTCTAAACAATAATTTATGCCAAATCTAAGTTTAGAAAATGTTAAAAATATGCTAAAGTTTTCGGAAAATTCTGAAAAAATTTCCAACAAATTAAACGCCACATTAACATACACAACCGAAAAATCTCTACCCAAAATAAACTCTACCATTAACAGGTCTACCAAGAACATAACTACCATTCAATACTTCTATCAAAAGAAATCGTACAAAAAAAAAAAAAAAAAAAAAAAAAAAAAAAAAAAAAAAAAAAAAAGCCATGCCAAAGAACAATTCTACCAAATGTTATTTCTACCTAGTAATATCCAGTCACTTCCTGATCGCCGTACAGGTCACATCGGTCCGCGAGCGCGCTAGTCAGTCCGAATTGTTTACCTTGTGCGACTACGGAAAGTGTTTGTACCGTCGTGATAAAAGTATATTTAAAACTTATAAAGTGCAACAAGCAGTGAACGAATATCTTGTGGTAAAACTGTAAGATGTCTGGCCCGTTAGACACGGGGCAGACTATTAAGTCGGCGTTAGAGACGTGTTATGTCAATAAACCAGCATTACCTATACAATCAGTAAACTACCCAATAAGTGAAACATGTGAGCTTCAGATAGAGAACAGCATTAGTATGCAAGCACATACTCCTAGTGTGGAGGAAGGAGAACAACAGCCGTTTAGCCAACAACCTCATCTACAACAACTCCAACAACCGCAGCACCAACAACCACAACACTTCAGCAACAACAGCTGCATCAACAATTACAACAACTGCAGCAAAATCAGCAGCATCAGCAGTTCCAGCAACATCAACCGCAACATCCGCAGCAACAGCAACAACATCCAGGACAACAAGAGCAGCAGCATCTACCGCTGCTGGAAATGGAGGTGGGGCAGAGTGAAGCCCTACTGATTGACTCACATATGACTTCTGGACCCATTCTGCACCAGATGCCTCGCAAAGGAGAAATGGAAAAAAGTTTAGGTGAGTCCAACAAATCAGCTAAGCGGCGTTGTGTAGAGAAACAGGAAACGGGGAAGGACACAGTTGATTTACAACAAATTAGTCAGATGGAAGAAAGCGATGAAGCGGGGTCACCAGTGTCAGCTGAGTCCGACATAGCTTCCCCTCCATCCCCAGACCGCTCCGAGTTGAACCAGACGCAGCCTCATACGTCAACCCAGACATTCCGTAGTAAAGACAATAGATATAGTAGCACAGATAATGGTCCGTATTACATCTTTATAGAAAGCTTGGACAGAAACGTTGCAAAATTGCACCCAATGGCGATAGGAAAAAATTTATTTCAATATAATAACTCATACAAAAGGGACATCATTAACATCTCTACTGTTGGAAGAAACAGGCTTAAAATAGAAACTATATCAGCGGCTGCAGCCAATTCCATAGTCCAACTTGATACTCTGAAAACTAGAAATATAGAAGCACACATACCAAACTTCTTGATTAAAAAACAAGGCATTATTAGGAATGTAGATATTTCGCTTAGTGAAGAAGAACTACAAGAAGAAATAGTTTCCCCTTTTCCTGTTGTTCGCATAAACGCTTTACTAAAAGATCACAGAGGAATCATGAGCGAGTGACCCCCATGCCGGTCTGCCTAGTCACCTTTCGCGCACAAACTCTTCCCTCACATGTAACTATACTGGGCACACGTTGTTCGGTGGAACCGTACGTCGCCCCAGTTATCCAGTGCGGAAACTGTTTGCGCCTCGGTCATAGACAGGAGCAATGCAGGACTCGTGAACCCCGTTGTAGTAGATGTGCTGGCTTTCACTTGGTAACACAATGTAGCAATACGACAGCCGTTTGTTGCGCCCTCTGTAGCGGCCACCATTACGCGACAGACAGGAGCTGCCCAATATATCTGAAATATCGGGGAACAAAAGTAGCATCAGCATACACAACAAGCAGCATGGGCCCTAATATAGAACAGCGAGCGAGAGGGTATGCTCAAGTGACTCAAACCCCGATACCGATTAGTAGCTATATAGAATTCCCACCCTTAACACCACAACAACAGCAACAACCGATCTATCTGCAAATGTCACACCAGACAAGGACTCACAAAAGGCAGCAAGATTCAGACAGGACATCAGCAATGCCAATCATTGATGACAAAATAAACAAACCACAAACAAATTTCTTACTTACTCCAGAAGAGAATCGGGCGGAGCCGACGGAAACTACGATGACAAACAATAGCAGAGAACAACAATCTTGCCCCTCAGGGAGTATCCCAGGCTTGACTCCACACTGCGACAATCAGGGACTTCCAGATCGTAGTAGGGCATACAAAACAACCCACCAAAGGAACAGAACACAGGATTAGAGATGGGCAGGTCCGAGATTTTAAAGGATTCGGGTCCGGATGTACATCCAGCGCTGCGGACCTGCATCCAGGTTCCGTGTCCGCGGACCTGTATGGGTCCGGCTCTACAATCGGGCGGTCGGAATGAATGGCGGAACTGGATCTGTGCGGACCTACATCCAGTTACGTGTCCGGTGGAGCTGTATGGGTCCGGTTCTACAATCGGGCGGGCGGAGTGTATGGCGGAACTGGATGTGTAGGGACCTACATCCAAATACGTGTCCGGCGGATCTGTATAGGTCCGAACCTACAATCGAGCGTATGGTGGATACAAATCCTACCAAGGAGAACTGCAGTATGAGTTATATCGTGTTCATCCATTAATTAATGAAATGAAAGAACATTAATTTTGATATTTTTTTTTTATTTTTCTGAAACTCACAATTGTACGTAATATTATAAAATCACAGCATAATCAGACTTGATAATGATAAAAGTAAAATTACTGTGGGCTTCTATAAGAATAAAATGAAATCATTTCTTAATAATGTTTAAGTTCCACTAAATTTTTTTTAAAACAATCGAAAGTCTTTGTTAACTGTTAGTTTTTTTTACTAAAAATGAAATTATTCAAGACTCAACATTTGAGATAATTCTTGCCTTTCCACAATATACCAGCTTAAGAAACAGTTTATTATAAATGAACAAAAAAAAAATTGCAAGTATAACGTATTTTAAATTGTGAGCGAGAAATTACGTGAGATTTGTTCTTATATTATGTATAGTGTTTTGCTCTGTATACTATGTGAAACTGTTTTGATTGAGTGAATAAAACGTTGTCGTGAGTGCTAAATCGAGTGCGATACAATGCATTTTAATCAAACAGTAATATTTATGTTTTGCCAACTACCGTAAGTGTTTTTGGTGCTTTCAAAATCTTTATTTTATTTTGCGCAATTTCAGAAACTTTTAATTTCTTTGTAATTTTATTTAATATTATTTCCAATTTAGTTGAAACTATTTTTAAGCAAGATTTAATTCTTATTTTACCGATCGTTTGAGCCATTGTTAGACGTTCTAGAAACGGCTGGATGTGAGGTTTTTCTTTTTTCAATGTCGGATTATAAAATATTTCTGTAAAAGCGGCCAGCACAGTCGCTCGCAATAATGCCACATAATCATTTATATATATTACTAGCTGTTACCCGCGACTTCGTACGCGTGGATTTAGAATTTGATTGCTAGAACTGGATATGCAAAGCTGAAAATTATCTAAGATGTCCCAAACAACACTGAGTCGGCATAATATAACGGGAACGCCATCGATATACCATTCTACCTTCGAACCTGTGTCATGACCAAAACTGTGATTCATATCGGAAAAAAGTATCCTATTTCGTTCCTAAATATACAAAGTATTTCCTTGTCATCGGTATACACATAATTATATTCGTGAAAACGTAAAAAAAAGATGGAGACTTACTTTCGCAAATACAATATTGTTAGTTTAGATCACACAAAAACTACCTGTGGAATCAGTATACCGTGAATAAAGTAAAGCTTTCTACCGCCAAAGATTTGCCAGAACATGGTATCCTTACGATAAAATCATAGGCCCTGGCTCAAACTATGAAAAACAATTCATAAAAATACTTGCCTGCAGTGGGATTTGAACCCGGAGCAACTCTACAGTTTAATATAAGAAGCAAACTCGTTACCTCTACGCCATCCCAACATTGATGAACAACGTTTCGCCTTACAGATATAGATCCGTTTATCTTTCACAGTTGAGATAGTTTTCATAATTTAATGACAATATGTTCTTATCTATACATAATATAGTATCCCATCTCGATCCTAAAGTCAAATTTCATCATGATCGGAGTATCCTTTTAGCCCAAGGAACGTAACAAACAGACATAAAGACAAACAGAGTTACTTTCGCATTTATAATATTAGTGTAGATATGTATAATGATCCTCGGAAACTCTACGAACCGTGTTTCTGCAATAAAGAGATGTTAAATGTATTATCTAATTTGTCCTTAAGCCCTCAGAATTAAGAACGTAAAAAATTCTAGAGACTTTGTGATTAGTCAAACTGAACGTTAAAAGTTTAATGATACTGCAACGCATTAAAATTACAAGTTAAATTATAAGTCCATTCTTATTTAGTACGTAAAACACTCCTCACCTTAGAAGCATGAACCCGACCAATAAAAAAATACTACCGGGTTTTAGCTACCCATTGACATTTAATAGTTATTGTAATTATCTACTAGTAGTCAGACATTAAGAAATAGTTTTTCATTTATAATCTCATCTTTAAACAGAACTGTAATCCAATCGTACAGTAAATGACATTAAACTCTTCAGAACATTTATTTCAAATCGGAACTGTAATGAAAATTTGCGTTCCAGCTCCGCGTTGCAGGTCCGGCCGTGGTTCAACCTCTGGCCACTCGAGAACTGTGGCTCTATTATACAGGTCCGGCTGGAAGCAGATCCGACAAGCCCTCGGATGTACATCCATCCCTCGCGCAAGTGATACGGGTCCGCGGAACTGCATCCATCCGGACCTACCCATCTCTACACAGGATTACCGGGAGCTATGGTATCAATCACCACAACTGCCGCTATCGCCTATAGGCCAAAACCCTTACCCGCCCAAGGTACAAAACCATGTAAACCCTCCTAGCAATACAAACGGCAAAAATAAATTAATAGAAGGAATCTTTAAGTTAATTGTGGAAGTAGCTAGACACATAACAAACAGTGGCATAGAAACCCTACAACTGGACGAGATTAGAAAGTCTATAGAGATATTAGTACAGCCCAGATATACAGAGCCACAGTACTAAAGGGGTTTAAGAGAATTTTAATCAGGAATCCATAAGACACAAGACTTAATCCAATGGCTCACACTTCGACCAACCCTCCACAACAACAGTGGAAATTGCACCGGGGCAGGAGCAGTGAAGCAGAACCCTTTAAGACCGCTTCCAACAAAAAACCGAAAATCAAGATACTACAATGGAACGTCGGTCAATCAAAGCAAATCAGGAATCGTTGCAACGGGAACTTAGCGTAAACAACATATCTAATCGCAGCGTTAACAGAAACATGGCTCAAACCAGAGACAAATATGTTCATCAAAGGTTACCATCTTGTACGTAAAGATAGAGAAGACGGGAAAGGAGGAGTAGCTATACTGATTCATACATCAATTCACTTTACACCAATCCATATAGATCATACACAAATAAACTCATTCCAAGCAATAGCAGTTTCAATGCGAAGCCACAATAAGGATTTAACTATTGTCTCAATATACTGCCCCACCTAAATCCAAAATCAAATCCAACGAGTGGCGCGCCCTCCTTCAGCAATTCGAAGAACCATACCTGATATGTGGTGATTTTAATGCACATCATACGTCTTGGGGATGTGAATGGAATGATTTATTTGGGGAATCCCTTCTAGAAATCATAGACGATTTCAACTTATGCATCCTAAACGATGGATCTCCAACCTTGGTACCCAAACCTGGCTTACGGAAATCTGTAATAGATTTAACAATTTGCTCTCCGTCGCTGGCCACGGAATTTCACTGGGAAAATATTCAACAGGTATGGGGATCAGACCATTTCCCCATTATAATGACAACCAAACAGCTAGAGACACCACAACTTATCCTTCCCACCACCAAATGGAACACACGAAAAGCAAATTGGGTCAAGTACAGCCAAATAATTGAAGAAACATAGATAGGGTGGGTACCGCCAAAACAACTAGCCAGAAATATCAGGAATTTCTAAACGTCATAAATGAAGCGGCAGCAAGATCGATTCCTCAACACAAACCAAGATCTACGGAAAAACACATCCCCTCGCCTTGGTGGAATGAAGATTGCTCCAGAGCGGTAGCAAAAAGAAAGCTAGCATTCACAAGATACAAACACGAAGCTACTTGGGAAAATTACTTAAAATACAAAAAGACAGAGGCCGAAACAAAAAGAATATTAAAGGAAAAGAAAAAGATGTGTTGGAGAGAATTCTGCAACAATCTAAACAGTAAAGCACCAATGAGCTCAGTATGGCGCATGATCAACAGACTAAGGAAAAAACCGGAGAGTCCAAAATCGACATCAAATTGGATAGAAGAATTCGCAAACATAATAGCTCCGCCAACGGTACCACCCGGACCTACAGACCCACCAATCTATGACAAAGAAGAACATGAACTAAACATACTAGAAGAGCCGTTCTCGATGGAAGAGCTGGAATTGGCCCTTAAAACCGGTTCAAACACGGCACCTGGCATAGACAGCATACAGTATTCCATGCTGCACCATCTCCCACACCGCGCTAAGGTAGTCTTACTCCAATTACTAACGAAGATCTGGGCCAAAAGCGAGATCCCAAAACAATGGACAACACAAATTATTATCCCAGTGCACAAACCTGGCAAGGAAATAAATAGTGCTAACTCATACCGCCCAATTGCGCTATCTTCATGTATAGCAAAAACCCTAGAACGCATCATAAAAATGAGACTGGAATGGTGGCTGGAACACCATGGCATGTTGCCTGAGACTCAATTTGGATTCAGAAAAGGAAGGAGCACAACGGACGATCTCAGCATCTTACCCTTGATATTGAACAGGCATACATTAATAAAGGCTACCTAACGGCCATATTTCTGGATATATCAGCAGCCTATGATAACGTCATATTCCAATATTAATCGAGAAGCTCAGAAATTGGGTCTGCCGATATATACTTACGCGGGATTTATAATCTGATCCATCTCAGAACTGTCTACATCCGACTGCAAGACAATTCTTTATACGGTCCTCGAGTGATATCAAAGGGATTACCACAAGGGGCAATCCTAAGCCCCATACTGTATACCATATACACTGCAGACATAGAAAATCTATTTAGTCCATCAATAAGGGTCCTGCAATTTGCCGATGACGTGTGTATATACACCGTGTCACCATCTTATGGAATAAACTTCAGGAGATTATACGAAGCGGCTATCAAGCTTCATGAGTGGGCTCAAAACTTAGGTTTAACCATATCATCTACGAAATCATCAGTAGTGATCTTTACTCGGAAACAAAGAATATATCGAGAATCTGAGATACAATTGGGCCCATACTCTTTCACAGTACGATCATCGGTCAGGCATCTCGGCCTATATATAGATAGTAAACTCTCATGGAAGAAACACATAGAGCACATTATATCCAAAACCGAACGACTTCTCAATATCTTAAGAGCCATAACGCGCATATGGTGGGGAGCGGACCCAACTATTCTTCTCAACTTATACAGAGCTATTATACGACCTGTCTTCGATTACGGAAGCCCTATCTTTGGAAATGCACCCAAATATATCCTCCGAAAACTGGATATAGTACAATATAAGGCGATCCGACTATGCTTAGGAGCCATGAAATCCTCCCCTACAAATGCCTTACTAGTAGAGGCTAGGGAAATGCCACTGGAAATACGACGCCATCTCTCATCCAGCGTATATCTAACGAGACGAGCATCTCTAACAAATCACCCCGTGATACAAAGAGTAATAAAATATATATCATTACAGGAAAGAAGAGATATAGCCACCAGACTCCGAATGCCCATGTTAGCACAGTGCTTCACCAAAATAAAACACATGATACCATTAGTTTCCCAAGGGGACACAATTCCCCTGTTCTCATTTCACTATAATACCCTGAGATATAAACCAAATATATTCTACCTACCAGACTGGATCGCTAAAAGCAGCTCAGCAAATACCATGACAAACAGTTTTTTGAAACAAACCTGGCCAGATTTTGTACAGATCTATACGGACGGTTCCAAAACCACGGACGCAGTCGGATATGCCTATTTCTGTCCTTCCTTTCACGAATCGAAGAGAGTGCGTTTACCAGCTGAAACATCGATATATACGGCCGAAACATTAGCTGTTAGAGAAGCTATTAATTACGGAAAAGAACGCTACAACAAAATACTGGTTCTAACAGATTCCAAAAGCGTGGCGCAAAAACTCGAGAACTCAAAACAGCGGAACGGACTGAACAAACCTCTATTAGAGATACTAAACTTAATGTACACAGCTTCGACAGAGAATAAGAGATACACGTGTTATGGATAAAGGGGCATGCCTGTATTCAGCATAATGAAACAGTCGACCGCATAGCCAAGGCAAGCACAATAGAGGAAGATATACAATACGTTCAACTTCCACATACAGATTTCATATCTATTATTAAAAAAGAGGCTTTTCGAATCTGGTCCAATTCATGGACTACTACACAATGCGAAAGAGGAAAATATTACTCACAAATCCAACCTAATATTCCAACTAAAGTATGGTTCGGGAATTCCACACTAAGTAAAAGGCATAAAACATCTATTATTCGAATGAGACTGGGACATGGATGTTACCCTCAACACCTATTCAAAATCGGAGTGGAACACTCCCCGTTTTGTCCGGAGGACCAAGGAGATATCAGATCACATAGTCCTGGCCTGCAGCCGCAACCTGTTACCCACAAAAAACCTATACACAAGTCTGGTAAAGATTAAAATTCCCCTTCCCGTCTCCGTACCTGTCCTGCTCAATTCAAAACGACAAGATGTATACAAGGCGATTGCTATTTTCCTTAGTGAAGCAAACATTAAATTGTAATGTATAAAACGTAGCAAGCAACCATAAAGACGGTTAGCTCATATGGTGTAATATAAGGATATTTACAATGCAAAGCCTCACATCAATATATTCATTACAAAAGAAACAATAATAGTAAAGATTAGGGGAAAAACACGGTAAAGCCAATTCAAACAATGTTTATACTAAACTAACTCTTGTGTAATCTGTATTAACCGAATTAAGCTTCTCACTATTATGTAAATAACTATGTACAATCAAACCTTGTTTAAAATGTCAAAACTGTATAAATATAACAATAAGAGAGGAAGTATATTTCCTATTATATATAAAAGTTCAAACTGCATTAACATAGATATTTAGAGTAATATAATTAAGAGCCGTCTAGTTAATAATTATAGTTAAACATCATATAAATGTTAATCACAACTACAGACATGTGTCATCTTACAAAGATTTGTGTAACTGTAGCATCACGTTGTAAAAGGAAGTAATGATAACAAGCCTCAAATGTATATAAAATTGTAAAACTAGAAGATGTCTGTATGGTCGGCAGGACCAAAAGCCAATAAAATAAATTTAAAAAAAAAGAGTAGAACCTTCCTTATCGATATACAAGGAGTGCGTCGGCGTGACGTGAGTCAGTTGAGTCTATTGTGAAGGTATTATGCATTTGTTTGTGTCGTGCGCGTGCGATATCCATAATTGTTGTGTCGAGTTCCATAATTGTTATGATTTTGGCATAATGTCACAAAAACCGAAAGTTGATAGTGAGTGCAGAGTTTTTCAGTCTAATGCGAAATTGCATATTTTTTCATAGAATGGAAAGGTAAACCTCTGTGTTTGATTTGCAATCAAACAGTTGCTGTTTGTAAGGAGTTTAACTTGAAGAGACACTATGAACGAATCATAAATCAAAATTCAATTGTTACACTGAAAAATGGACACATTGTCATCTTTAAAATCTAAACTTCAAAGTCGACAATCGATGTTCACTAAAACTAATACTGAGAGCGAAGATGCCCTGAAATCAAGTTTTATTATTGCATTAGAAATCGCGAATAGATCAAAACCTTTCACTGATGGTGATTTTATTAAACACTGTATGTTGAAAGGGGGTTGCTAGTCCCCCATCGGGCGCCTCCCTAGGTGGCGGATCGGGGAATGCCCGGGGCAGACCAAAACTAGCACCTGCATTAACAAGGCAAGCAACCTGCCGTGTAGCTCCCGGGATAAGGAGACATCCTCTGCCAAGCGTCAACGGCCTCTTGCAGGGCGGATGAGCGGGTAAAGGACCAGGGCAATCTCTTGCCCTAGGGAGGAGAAATCATCCCTAAAGGCGGAGGAACCTGTAGATGGTCAAAGGCATGAGAATGTGGAAGGCAATGGGAAACCGCCACATTAAAGATCCTAAAGGATTCCCTAGAAAGAGCATGGTGATGGCGCTTCAAGTAAAATGTTCCGGAGTAATATCCTCTCGTTCGGATCTCCGAGAGGCGAATACATTGAAGCGTGGGAATGGGGTACAGAGAAGGGAGAGAATGAGTATAGGAACATGGAATGTTAGAACTATCCTGCAAGCGGGAAAATTAGAGAATTTGAAACAGGAGATGAAGATAAATAAGTTGGACATTTTAAGAATATGTGAAGTTAGATGGGGTGGGAATGGAGAATTCGAAAGCT
>JARYHS010015239.1:0-16668 GCA_031002005.1 Vandiemenella viatica
GTCACGTGACACCCAGAACATAGTGCAGCGATAATACACACCGTTTGACCCTCAGAATTTTATATCATTTAGAGACAGGCATAATAAACAACTTTCTCCCATTTGACTTTAATCGTAACTCAACGGTTTGGCTGTAATAACTTGAAATAAGTTTTTGTGTGTACCTACTCTTTTGGAGGAGGTGGTTGGGGGGGGGGGGAGGGGATTTCTCCTGATTCCAACATTTAGTGGGGATACTCTGTTTTTGGTTTAGAAACCTATGTCAGAAACTTCTAAAGCTGCTCCACTTTCCAAAACTGTCTCTATCTAGTTTCTAGATGCCGTGATTGGTTTGTGATACAATTATCAAAATATCCCTTTCCTCCAACTCCGCACCATGTTGGAAACATTGCTATTTTATTAAATTACGGTTAAAGTAATACCTATTTTGAAAAACGGTATTCGGCACCATATACTGTGATTATTATCCATTTTAAAAGTGTTTTTATCCCTCGACTTTATTTATTTTGACTGTGATATTTTATGTAGGCTGACAGCAAGTCATTTTAGCTGCAATTTATGTTTTAAAGTCTTCTCAGACTTGATTAATTGTACAGAACTGCTCAAAATTTCAGCACAAGGTACAGGAAGAATTTATGTTTTAATTACAATATCAGCTGGTATCAGAAAATGCTATTAAATGTGTATATGTTTGAAATGTATTGATTGGATGTAAAAACTTGTGTTTTCTTATTTTAAACTGACTGGAACTATTGATCATGTGTTATTTACTGCAAAAATTTAGTTATTAGAAACATTTTTACTGCTTCGAAAAGTGTTGTAAAATGGTGATATTGTCTCGTAAATAAGTGCTTAACAAGCTGGATTATTCTTTATAGTCATGATTTAGGTGAGTTTAAACACTATTTTTTCTTATTGAAGGTCTATTTAAGGCTGATATTATGTGTTTAGTTTATTTTTTAAATCGCCCTGTATGTGGCTATCGGCTTCAGTATCGTCTTCTCTAAGATGCCTGTTCCCCATATCCCATAGCATAGAAATAGAATTTAACAAATTCTGAGGTGCTTACAACAGGTAGTAGGAAAAGCTTTCAAAATTCTGCATTTGTTGGAGAGAATGATGAGGGGATGTATGAGAGAAGTAAAGGAATTGGGTTACAAAACATTGGCCAGACCATTGCTTGAATATGGTAGTGTAGTATGGGAAACACATTTTGAGTATCAAATACTTAGTTGGAGAAGGTGCAAAGAAGGGCTGCTAGATTTGTTTCTGGAAATTATCACAGAACACAATCGGTAACAGATATGATAAAAGAGCTGGAATGGGAATCATTGGAAGACAGAAGGAGGGTGAGAGGGTCATGAGAGTGTACAAGGTGTATTGGTGATGAGGCATGGAAAGATATTGGTGTAAGAATTGAAAGTAATACATGGAAGGGAAAAGATGACCATGACCACAAGCTGGCACTCAATTTCAGACACAAGGGTGTAGGAAGATTCTTTTTTATGTAGAGGTGTCAGGGATTTGAATAAGTTACCAAAAGAAATGATCAATAATTTGGCAAGAATTTAAAGATAAAATTTGTAAAGGGTAAATGTAGGAGGATGCAGTAAAGAAGGAAGATGGGTGTTTAGTGAAATTGCCACCAGAGCATGCGCTCAATTGCAATTTAATTTAATTAATTAATGTTTGATTTAAAAAAAAAACCATGGCCACTTTGCCTGGCGCGCCCTTATCACGAGTATTGCAAACAATTTACCCAATTGAGTATCAGAATTTAAATTAAAGATACGAGTGACATATAATAGATAATTTGGGAAATTACTGCTTGTACATCATGTTTGATAATAATAGTCTGTACTCTTTTAGAAAGTCATTGCTTTCAGGGGTGCCGAATTTCAGAAACTCATGTTCATTTTATGACTTGTTTTTTAGAGAGAACTGGCAAAGGGTGTGTCTCAATTTTGACAGGACTTCACTGGCAGGTTGCTTGCTAATTTGGCAGGGAGTAAAATATGCTACTTTTTATCCTGGAAATATTTAGCGTTCCAGGTAAATTACATAAAAAAAACTCCCAAATTGGTTACAATTATGAATGAAGTCACAGGAACCAACTAGTCTTACATAACAGTGAAAATTGCATCTAAATATGTATACAGTAGATTTCAAGTTAATAGCAAACAGAATCGGAAAGAAAGATATTGCATTTTGTAATGTATGTTTCAATCCGAAATGTAAACTTAATTAAAATAGGTTGGACCTATTTGATGTGAATAACAAACAAATTTTAAAGTTAATAATATTACAAATATATAACTAAATATTTGTGTACTCCGAATAGAAATCACAATTTTACTATTGCATTTGATTTGTGTGCGCAAGGATCGCACTCATGTACAAAACCAAGCGTGGCGGTATGCGGTTACATTCTTGCCTCACCTTCGGGAAGACAGCGGTTCGAATCCCCTTCCGGGTATCCAGATTCGGGTTTTCCATGGTTTCCCAAGATCACTCCAGGTGTATGACGGGATGCTTCCTTCAAAAGGCCATGACCGAATTACTTCATATTCCTTGTCCCCAGTCCCAAGTCCCATCCCACCTTCAATGACCCCAACGAGGCATAAAGCCATAAGTTAAAAAAAAAAAAAGTAAACGAAACTTTGGGTGTAACTAGTAACAATATACAGACACAAAGGAGAAGGATGAAAAAAAAACTATAAATGATGCTAGAGTTAACAATAAATAATGGATACCTATGACAGTAATGGAAATCTAAAAACGATACCATTACATTAACAGTATGTAACATATTTTTTTTATTAGCTGCAGATATTTATACTTACCTACTTAATGTACACAGTTTTACTAAGAATTGTGTGATCAATGTTAATAAACCTTTTAAGGAATGAATGTTTTATATTCCATATAATTATATCAATTTTTCAAATGCAAACGTATCTTTTTTATATACAGTTCTACTTATAAATATATCAATGATTTCTTGAAGGTCCAAATCATCCACTCTTCATCGATTTACGTGCAGTACAATGTGATCATTCAATCATTGCTGAGTCATAGTAGTCTACCCTTCAAATAAATTTTTGTTCTCCGCAATCCTGAAAATGACCATTTTAAGATGCATACAATCACTGGAATACTTGAAACGAATTTTAACAATTTGATGACATCGTGTATTATATCTTGGTTAGAGTTGAAATGCCAAATTATATATAAACTGGCTGACACGGTCACGCATTGCTGTGACTCAATAGTTATAGTACGTTGGATCAATGTTATTCTAAACTACAACGTTTTGTCAGTTTAATGTATGGGAAAACTAAAAATATGCCAGATAGCTTCGTTGCTGCTGATGTATCTACCTATCTGGTATTGTGTTATTTCGTCATTTTTATTTACATTTTTTACTTCAAATACGGCCTAATCACACCCTTTATTAACATATTTACAAATGTACTTAATGGATTTTACAGAACTGCAAAACTCGACATTAATATGAGCCTTATACGTTTTTGAAAGCAATGGTGAGTATGGTAACACCCACTGATTGTCAATTTCTACTTGGTTTCTAGAATTTGACATTTGCATCATAAATGTGTGGCCACCATTCTCAGCGTTTCTGCGGTGATACAACGGATAACCGTCAATATCTGTAATAGTATCATTTGTATATTCCTTTGGGAAACGCTTCTTACATCTTCCATGCATGGCGATATGATGTTAAAAGCACCGCATGGTCCGTGGATCATGTGACTGGTAACAATATCAAACAATTCTTGATCAATTACCGGGTACGGAATTTCGGCTGAAATTATTTGATCAATTTCTTCTAGACAGATTTTAACTTCAAGCCAAATCAAAATGTGAGAATGAGGCAAACCTCGCTTTTGCCACTCAATCGAATCCAGATAGCAACGTGTGTTACCGTAAACCGAATGTTTTATGATTAAATCAATCAATGATTTTAATTTTTGTTTGAACACATGTGCCGATGCATTGATTGTTGGCCTGGTTATAGCAAAGTTTATATTTCCTCCCAATTCGGATTACATGTAAATGTAATAAAAAAATCTGGAAGACCATAATAACATACGTAAGTCATTGCATCTTGTATATGTTCCTGCATGTTCCGTGGACTGCCGATGTAGCTTGAAGGTAAAATAAATGCATTACCGATATCATTGGCATTTAAATTTTCATCTATATTGCCGATAATAGCATCTCGTAAGTGGATGTATTCCTCCGAACGTAATTTAGCCTGGTTGTATCGAATAAATCGCAAACGTTAGTTTTCAATCTTAGAGTACATATCCACGGCGTGATGATGGTACAGTTGATGATATCGAATGATATAGTTCTCCTGATTACGTCTAATCATCAAACAGTGGGCGTAGTACTTCATTGAAGTCATTTTTTATTTGTTTCATTACGTGAAAAAATAAGAAATTAAATAGTAAAAAAAAATTAGAATAAGAAATTAACGTTAATCCGGCCTCTTATCGGAAATGCTGTATTAATAAAATAAGGAATTAAATAGTTGAATATTAAATTTGTCAGTAACTGGATCACACTGTTTGATGTTAATGTGATATTCATCCTGCCCTTGTCAGAATATCAGTGGATACTGGAGTGCGTCATACGAACGGTGTACATGGATCTAAAATTATACTAACAGTGCTATCTCGACCTGTGATTTTAATGGCTCTATTGTCAACTGGATCACCAACTATAATAACTGCAACTTCATCTACAGTTGCCGCGTTGAACCTGCCAGCATGTTCTCCTGATGGTAATTTGTCAGCTTTCATTACAATTTGATAGTTGTCATTTTTTAATCAATTTAAACAATTGAATAAGTTGATTATTATTTTCCAAATATTTTTCCAACAATACCACCATTGCTCTCTCTTCAGCTTGTTTGATGAAATTATACTGGCACCGAGTTGTCACGCATTCTTCACAACTTCCCATAGAATGGATTTGGAGAAACTTCGGGACATCATTAGGCATCGGCATCAACGACCCAATCTTATGGTACACCTGGCCTTGTATTTTGAATGTAGTTTAAAAATGACGTCCATCAGATATGAGACTGCAAATTTTAGTTGCTCCAAAAGACGTCATCTGGAAACAGGAATTGAATTTGTGTGTCTTGCACAGAAACAATTTCGAGTCGTTTAATTTGCCAGCAAGAAGTGATTGCAAAGGTTCTGGGGAGTGGGAAGTGGTAATAATACAACTTTTCCTGATGCGCAACACATTCCAGCTGCTTCATTGCAGAATTTCAATGTTTGACAGTATTGGCATACTTTGTCGATTGCACCGATTGCAATTTTACAAAGTACAGACTAATCAATGTCTGGGGCATATTCAAACGCAAGACAAACAAATGATACACGTGTTAATGCATGGCGGATTTGCTGTCTCTCTCGTTCTCTTTCTCTAAATGTAGTGATGTGCTGTTCGTGCCGCTCTTGTTCTCGATATATTCTGTCGTAGACGTTCATCACGCTGTTCTTGAGATTCTTGCATACGACGCTCTGCTGTACTGATTCTTTCAGTTTCATTACTTGCCGTGATTTCTTCTGCTGATTGATGAGCCCTCTCAACACATTTGCGTCGTGCCTCTCTGCTACACGCATTGTTGAGGTTAGATTTTTTTGAGGCATTTCACTGAAATTTATAATTGTAACAATTAAAATTAAAATATTGAATTACAACAATAAGTACCTTTCTAAAAGCCTTAAAATAAGACACTATAATACAGTGCTTAAACCGGAATGCCTCTATACAAGTAAATGTCTGATATTGCATATTAATAATTATAATTCCGTGTGGTCGTAATGACCTATTGGCAGGGCTTCTGTCAGCAGCGCATTCCACCCCTGTCGTTGCCGTCTTAAACTAATCCTACAAGTCTGTCGGGTACAGGAGACCTACAGATTTACATGGAATTCTGACCACGGAAGCGTTCTGGCGTACTTCACATTACACAGCAAGCTATGCCAGAGGTGAAAATCAGGTTAAATTCCTACCAAAATCCCCACCAAGACAGGGATTTGAACCGGAAACCTTTCGATCTCCAATCAGACGCCTTAACCACTGAGACCAGACCACTCACTATTAAATAAGAAATCGGATAACCTTGGAGTATTGGAATGGAAAATTATAAGGAAAATTTTGGGTCCATTGAAAAATACTCTACAATGTAAGATAAGAACTAATGGAGAAATATATCATAATATTAAAAAATAACAAAATCAGTCAGAAGAAAGGAGAATGATAATTTTTCGACACATTTAAATATTTTAGGGGATTCAAGAGGTTAAGAAAGATTTGAAACGAAATAATATCAGTGAACAGTATGGAAAGAAAATATTTTCGAAAGCAGATTTCGAATATGACAGGATTCCAAGGTAGAGAGGAAAAGAAAACGGGTGCAAAATGGTCTGAAGAGAGAAAGAGAAAACACAGTGCAATAATGAAGAGGAAGAAAGGAAAAAAAACAACAGGGGAAGAATTGAAATTGACACGTGGTTCCTAGATGGCCATAACGAAAAGAAGAAGAAAAATGAGAAGCAAGCAACAAATACTTACACATTTTTTAATTTATCGTAATGTTTTCTTCAATGTTATATTCATGTGTGTATTTAATTTGTCATTAAATATAATAACATACAAATGATACACAAAACAATACACAGCACAATTATAAGAATGATACTAGACGAAAAATTCACAAAACTGGGTTATGTCATACGTAAACACATATGACGTGGAGTAGACTGTATCATAAATAAATCGAAACACAATGCCATATACTGGATGGTTACCCAACCTAGATAACCAAGTGTTGTGTTGATAAATTAATACATCGCCATCTGTTAGAAACCTATGGAACTATAATAATAATTTCGTGCGGTCGTAATGACCTGGTGACAGGTTTCTATTGGCTGCGCATTCCACCCCTGTGCTGGAGGTGAAGGCCGAGTTAAATGCATATAAAAATCCCCGCCGGCACAGGGATCCGAATTGTCGCGGGTTCGCGTATTCTAAGGTCTAGGGTATTGATTTGAAGCCTTTATTCAAAACTCATCGTAGTTCCGATTCACATCCAGTTGGACCAGCGAGCCAGATCTCACGCTGCGCCAATGTTATCTTTGTAACGAAGCACGGAGGTCCTCAGGTTGAGCACGTATACAGCCTCCGCTACACACGCCTGTAATTTAGGTAGATAGCTTACGACCGCGTTATGCCAGTTTCTTATCGCAGGCTGGCGCCTCAACTGAAATTTCAGCAGCCTGTATACCGCAGCAGTTTCCCGACTGTGTGGGACGTGCTTACTAAGAGGGAACCCACAGCATATGGAATAGCTTTGCTAAGCTTATGTCAGCCTGGAAACCACCACACTTTGCAGTCCCCACTACTCGTACTATAACTCCGCCCTTACCATCTCCACTTAGTCCTAGCGAGCCAATTAACATCACCTTTTATCCCCACCAGAATCCCTAATGAGTTTTCCTGTAACTGGGAACACCTCGGACTCGGCAGTCCGACTACACCACGGACTCGGCAGTCCAACTTACACCACGGACTCGGCAGTCCAACTTACTTACACACGGACTCGACGGTCCATCTTCCATCATCCATGGACGCACCGTTCAACACCATCACCTAACAGGTACTTATGGCTTGCTTGATCCACTGCTTGCGTGTTCGTCTTCATAACAGTATGTCCACCGCTAGATAGGATTCTAATGCATTCGCCGACAGTCACTCATTTCGATAGGGTTTAATGTGCCTTGCCCTGTAATCAGTCTACCAATGAAATATAGTTAATATGTCAACCAATCAGTATAGCGCAAAGTCAGTAATAGTTCACCAATGGAAGATCAATGAGTATTAACCAATCAGCATAGAGTATTTCTAGTGACAAATCATTCCTTTGATCAATGTAGCCAATAGTGTAACATGTACGCCGATCTGTCTTCAAGTATAATAAACCAGTAGTTATTAACATGTGTTGTTGTCATTCCTAAGAGATAAGTCACCTCTCCGTAAATAAAGATGTATGATAATATTTATGTAAATGTTTAATGCTAATCAGTGAGATTACGCCGTTTCTATAGTTTCTCAGTAGCTAAGACTCAGTTACTTCCTTGGCAATATGCCTGCAGACTACTCTCTAAGGGGTAGGTAGGTGCCCAAGGCGAACAACCACAGCTTCCCTCTCTCCAGTCTGTCGTATTAAGTGTGAAATTGAAAGGTCTCCGCTCGGCCGATCACACCCACGCGACATACGACATTTATTAATTTGGTGTCATAGATGTAGGGTAATTGGGTTAATTAGCGCTTGAGAAATTAATTCTCACTAGAAATTGGCAGGGGTTGACCAAAAACTCCTACGCCAAACATTTATCAATTTCCCCGATTAAGAGCAGCAGTGGATATCAAGTAAGCAGTATCTGTATTTTAAAATCAACCTCTTCAAGAATGCCATCGAGAAACCATCTGTCAATCAAATTTAAAGTATACGAGTTTGAATTTAAAATTACGAGAGGAGACGCAGACAAGAGAATACGCATCGCCACCGCCAGAGCCCGCCAGGAGTCGAGCAGCCAAGCCAACGCTATCACGCCAGGGTCTTATCACCGTCCAGCCGGTCGCACCAGCTGTTCCCTACGTCACGGCCGTCCAGCTGACCGACGACGCCTCAAGCATCACCGCCAGATTGTCAACGCTTCCGCAGCAGTACAGCCAACTCAACCTCCAGGGGGTTTCACAGGGGTCATCTCGTCTCAACAGCAGTAAAATGTGAGTACCGACAATTCATCTAGCGCACCGCAAAAGTGAAAACAGTGATTAACAGTATATGTGTCGAGAAGATAACTTTCCTGTATCAGAAATCCCAAATTAGGATGTTCGTGTGTTTTTCCGTGAAAAATCGCTAGCATAATTTATATCGCGATCTTTTAATATTTTCTATGTCCATAAATCAGTGTCACATTCTGTTAAAGTGATAAAATCTAATGTATGTAACATTCACTGACCTAGAAGGCGGCAAGTACCGAAAACGCGATGTAAAATCTATCAACCTCCAGTAACATTTAGAAGAACGGGCGTAAAACTTGAATAACTGATGGCATATCTTGTACAACAAAGTAAAAGGCACTAAAATCTTAAAATTTTATAATCCAAGAGTGACATTCAAAATAATCTCCGTAAGCTAATCCTCCTCGAATCGATCTAACGTAATCTCTTACGAAGTTAACAGGGTACCACTCCCGACTGTCTGATAATTCTCTGGAAAGTCGCGAATCGCGTGCTGCTTAATGTGGTAGAAATAGAATTATCGAAAATCTGCATATCGCCGAATAAACTATAATGCATAACTAATCTATACAGGGGTTCCATTCCCCGGTTTAACTAACTGCTGTGCCAAAAATCGCGTAATCGCGAGTTGCTTATGTAACAAGCAGCGTTGGTTAAACATTATCGCACCGATAATCTCAATGAGAAGCTAACTAAAAAGGTATGAAATGATTCAAGAGGAAATTAGCAAAACTACTAACATAACGCCGTAACAATAAAAAGCATACACGTCAGTCTATCATTTTGCGAAAGGGGGAAGTTCGCGTATTCTAGGTCTAGGGTATTGATTTGAAGCCTTTATTCAAACTCATCGTAGTTCCGATTCACATCCAGTTGGACCAGCGAGCCAGATCTCACGCTGCGCCAATGTTATCTTTTGTAACGAAGCACGGAGGTCTCAGGTTGAGCACGTATCCAGCCTCCGCTACCCACGCCTGTAATTTAGTACATAGCTTACGACCGCGTTATGCCAGTTTCTTATCGCAGGCTGCGCCTCACTGAAATTTCAGCAGCCTGTATACCGCAGCAGTTTCCCGACTGTGTGGGAGTGCTTACTAGAGGGAACCCACAGCATATGGAATAGCTTTGCGAAGCTTATGTCAGCCTGGAAACCACCACACTTTGCAGTCCCCACTACTCGTACTATAACTCCGCCCTTACCATCTCCACTTAGTCCTAGCGAGCCAATTAACATCACCTTTTATCCCCACCAGAATCCCTAATGAGTTTTCCTGTAAACTGGGAACACCTCGGACTCGGCAGTCCAACTTACACCACGGACTCGGCAGTCCAACTTACACCACGGACTCGGCAGTCCAATACACCACGGACTCGACGGTCCATCTTCCATCATCCATGGACGCACCGTTCAACACCATCACCTAACAGGTACTTATGGCTTGCTTGATCCACTGCTTGCGTGTTCGTCTTCATAACAGTATGTCCACCGCTAGATAGGATTCTAATGCATTCGCCGACAGTCACTCATTTCGATAGGGTTTAATGTGCCTTGCCCTGTAATCAGTCTACCAATGAAATATAGTTAATATGTCAACCAATCAGTATAGCGCAAAGTCAGTAATAGTTCACCAATGGAAGATCAATGAGTATTAACCAATCAGCATAGAGTATTTCTAGTGACAAATCATTCCTTTGATCAATGTAGCCAATAGTGTAACATGTACGCCGATCTGTCTTCAAGTATAATAAACCAGTAGTTATTAACATGTGTTGTTGTCATTCCTAAGAGATAAGTCACCTCTCCGTAAATAAAGATGTATGATAATATTTATGTAAATGTTTAATGCTAATCAGTGACATTACGCCGTTTCTATAGTTTCTCAGTAGCTAAGACTCAGTTACTTCCTTGGCAATATGCCTGCAGACTACTCTCTAAGGGGTAGGTAGGTGCCCAAGGCGAACAACCACAGCTTCCCTCTCTCCAGTCTGTCGTATTAAGTGGGAAATTGAAAGGTTTCCGCTCGGCCGATCACACCCACGCGACATACGACATTATTAATTTGGTGTCAGATGTAGGGTAATTGGGTTAATTAGCGCTTGAGAAATTAATTCTCACTAGAAATTGGCAGGGGTTGACCAAAAACTCCTACGCCAAACATTTATCAATTTCCCCGATTAAGAGCAGCAGTGGATATCAAGTAAGCAGTACCTGTATTTTAAAATCAACCTCTTCAAGAATGCCATCGAGAAACCATCTGTCAATCAAATTTAAAGTATACGAGTTTGAATTTAAAATTACGAGAGGAGACGCAGACAAGAGAATACGCATCGCCACCGCCAGAGCCCGCCACCGGACGAGCAGCCAAGCCAACGCTATCACGCCAGGGTCTTATCACCGTCCAGCCGGTCGCACCAGCTGTTCCCTACGTCACGGCCGTCCAGCTGACCGACGACGCCTCAAGCATCACCGCCAGATTGTCAACGCTTCCGCAGCAGTACAGCCAACTCAACCTCCAGGGGGTTTCACAGGGGTCATCTCGTCTCAACAGCAGTAAAATGTGAGTACCGACAATTCATCTAGCGCACCGCAAAAGTGAAAACAGTGATTAACAGTATATGTGTCGAGAAGATAACTTTTCCTGTATCAGAAATCCAAATTAGGATGTTCGTGTGTTTTCCGTGAAAAATCGCTAGCATAATTTATATCGCGATCTTTTAATATTTTCTATGTCCATAAATCAGTGTCACATTCTGTTAAAGTGATAAAATCTAATGTATGTAACATTCACTGACCTAGAAGGCGGCAAGTACCGAAAACGCGATGTAAAATCTATCAACCTCCAGTAACATTTAGAAGAACGGGCGTAAACTTGAATAACTGATGGCATATCTTGTACAACAAAGTAAAAGGCACTAAAATCTTAAAATTTTATAATCCAAGAGTGACATTCAAAATAATCTCCGTAAGCTAATCCTCCTCGAATCGATCTAACGTAATCTCTTACGAAGTTAACAGGGTACCACTCCCGACTGTCTGATAATTCTCTGGAAAGTCGCGAATCGCGTGCTGCTTAATGTGGTAGAAATAGAATTATCGAAAATCTGCATATCGCCGAATAAACTATAATGCATAACTAATCTATACAGGGGTTCCATTCCCCGGTTTAACTAACTGCTGTGCCAAAAATCGCGTAATTGCTGTACTCATATGGCTCCAGTCAGATCGGTTTAAAGTACTTCCAACATTTAACTTCTTCAACAGTCTAATATTTGGTTAAACACAGACATATTATTTTGTTGATAGCCAACTTTTTACCTCTAAAGAAATAGAGAAAACAATTTTAATTTCTTTACTTTAAAATGCCACTAAGGAGGTATATACAGACATACCAACATAGCATGTACTGATACAAAAAATATGAAAGCATTAAATATTCGGAAATCAGTATATAAAGAAATACACATTTGATTCACACCAACTTACCTAATACTCATGTAAGTCTTAAATACAATATAATATATCACATGAATAAGAAACAACTACCAGTCACTATTCATTGTTATTTAGTGACCAGCGCATTTAGGAGTCATCTACAACTGGCCACTGAACAGTAGGGGGAGGGACAACGAACAAGCCTTAGATCGACTTTGCATAGACTGCAGTCAGACACCAATCAGACTTTGATTTGTTCAGTTCAGAAGAACTGGAGACTTGTGTCCATTGGAAGAAATACTTATCATTAAGAACACCTGCCAAGATAACAAATAAAATTGAGATTATAAACAAAACTAATTGATCCAATATATAGTTCAGGAGAGTTTTAATGTGATAGCTGTATTACAAGGCTAAACAGTTAACAGTGAGAGTAGCTAGCTTGAATTTAGTTATTACAGAAAAATATTAGTACCTAATATGATAAAGAGTATACAATGAGAAACACAGGGAGGCACACAGTTAAAAGTGACTGTATATAGGATACTTCTATAGACTGACACAAGTCAAAACAGGATTCAGAAGGAAGACCAGCTCAGTTACTAGATGAGCTGGTTGACTGACAGACTGAACAAATGGACAATAAAGATGGACTCACTGCAACAGCTCACAAGGTATGTTCACACTATTGTCAAATGAGTACTGCACAATTTGTTGGGGCCATTAAAGGTGTAGCTAGACGATGTATTCCTAGAGGATATCTCAAAGAGTATATCTCTGGTTGGAGCCCAGAGAGTGAGAATTTATTAATGAAATATGAGGAACATCCAACCTCTGAAAATGCAACGTGCCTCCTTCAGTCACTAGATGGGGGTCGAAGAAATATCTGGCATCACACAGTAGAATCATTGTATTACACCCACTCTAGCAGAAAAGCCTGGTCAGTCATTAGAAAATTAGACTGCACAATCCCTGTGAACAGAAGATTAAAAATTGCAATCAATCTGAATGATTTTGTCAAACACCCAGTATCAGTTTCTAATAACACAAAAGATAAGCAAACCAAAACAGATATCAGGTTAAAATTATGCAACAAGAAAAAAGCAGCCTCACAATCTTCTGAATTCTCAATTCCATACGAAGAAGAAGAAACCAAAGATGAATTCAAACAAATAAAACTGGGAAAAGCGTCTGGATTTGATGGTATAGCTATATCCTGAAATTTTGGCCCACTGTGAACCAGCTACTGTAAGATGGCTTACCAACTTTTTCTCAAATTTCCTACAAACTGGAAACCTCATACCGTTAATGAAGAAAACAAAAATACTAGCCATACTGAAACCAAATAAGCACCCCACAAAAGTGGCAAATTATCGACCAATAGCACTTCTAAATGTCACATACAAACTCCTTGAGCGCCTGATCTACAACAGAATTTCTGAAGTGATCAGTAATAACATTCCCATAGAACAAGCAGGATTTAGGTCAGGGAGAATTTGTAATGACCAGCTTTTATTCTCACCAATCATATTGAAAATAGGTTTGAGAAGAAATCAATAAGTGTGGATGCCTTTTTGAATCTGTCAGCTGCCTATGACACTGTTTGGCAAGAAGAACTTCTTCTAAAATTTGTGATTATTATCCCATGTCGATAACTTACGGAACTACTTAACATGTTGAGCAATAGATCCTTTCAGATATACTCTGATAATGACAGAAGCAGAATATTTATACTAAATGATGGTTTACCTGAAGTATCTGTTTTAGCGACCCTCCTATTCAATTTGTAAACTCATCATTTACCGGAAACATCTTCAAGAAAATTTACTTACGCTGATGATATTTGTTTGGTGAAGCAGAACCCCAAGTTTTCTGATGCAGAAACAACTTTATCAGCTGATCTGGAAAAGTTAGATGACTACTTTAAGAAATGGCACCTCTATCTAAATCCTCAGAAAACAGTTATTTTAACATTCCATTTACACAACAGACAAGCACACTATAAACCAGAAGTTAAATTCAGAGGCCAAGCCTTGCCGTATTGCGGCACACCAAAATATCTGGGTATAACACTGGACAGAACTCTAACCTTCAAACAGCATCTCTCAAACGTGGCTGCCGAAGTCAAAACGAGAAATAATATTCTCCATAAGCTTGCAGGTACTTCATGGGGAGCCAATGCTCACATTCTAAGATCCACAGCCTTAGCTCTGTCATACTCTGTTGTTGAATACTGTTGCCCATCATATATCAATAGTGCCCACACAAAGAAGGTAGATGTGCAAATCAATCAGGCAATGAGGATAATTACAGGATGTATTCACAGTACAAACACCATATGGCTTCCAGTGCTATGCAACATGTCACCCCCAGCACTAAGAAGATCAGAAGCTCGCTTAACCCTTTGACTGCTGCTGCCGGGTATAGCCGCAGCCGTCGTATTTCCCCTGAGTGCTGATGACGAGATAAGCCGCACCCGCCTGCCGCTACCTGTGTGCTGATGACGAGATAAGCCTCACCCGCCTGCCGCTACCTGTGTGCTGATGACGAATATAGACGCGCCGCTACCTGAGTCGTAAAGCGGACTTCTCGCCACATTTCTCAATAGCCTTTTGCAGTTTTGGTCGCTAGCTTATCGTACGAATGTTTGTGTGCTGGGAGCCTAGGCTTCGCTCTACAATTATCATTTTAAGGTCTCTTTCTATATTCGTGAATAGCGCGAGGAAAAATCGGATGGCTTTAACTCTCTGTATGAGTTCGAATATCTCTAATTTTACAGTGGTGGTCTGAACGCGGTATGTAAGTGTGGAATACAATATTTCTAGCATTTTTTTCGAATCAACAATAACACTCTAATACAGTAAGGGACCTACAGAAACTGCCAAGAAAAAACTGTAAACTATTGACGTAAATTTAAGAATCACCGCGCTTTCGACAAAAGCTGCAAAAATCGAGAGAAAAATGTAAACAAGAAATAATTATTAGTTATGAAAAATAGGGTTAATGATTCAGTTTTATTCTGTAGTAATTTATTTGCAGAGAAACTATGTAGTGAGAGCATTTATTCTGTATCAGTCGTGAGAGGTCACAGTGCTTCGCCAGAAACATTCAGCACAGGGCGGTTGGAGCCGCTCGGACGGCTCCGTCCCCAGGGATAATCACTTAGCGCAGGTAGCAGGCCACAGCGCGGCAGGTACACGATCCGCCGGCAGCAGTCAAAGGGTTAATAATCTGGAAAAATATCCTGTAGAACCCTCAGCTGCCTATACATCAAGACATGATTCAAACAAAACATCAACGCTTCAAATCAAGAAAACCACCATGGCGCACAGCAATCAACCTTACAGAGTCCTCTTTCAACACCAATAAGCTGTGGACAACTCAATGGGAGCAGTCATCAGTAGCCAATAAAAATCTAGTTGAGGACCCCTCAGTAAGGTTAAAGGTTTCGATCTTTCCAGGCGGCAGTGGAGAATCATCAATCAAATTCGAACAGGACAAGGCAGATGCGACTAGTTATTATACAAATAGAGCAGGGTAGATTCTGCACATTGTAACTGTGGAGCCACCTTACAGACAATCAATCACATTGTTTCTAACTGTCCACTTCGGGCCTACAAAGGAACAATGGCGGAAATATGTGATGCGGCGATCAGTGCAGTTGACTGGATTAAAACATTAGATCTCGAGATATTAAATTGTACAGGCTTGTTTTCCTATTGTGTACCTTGTTAAATAATCATACGATACATAAATAAAGTACTGCACACTGCAGGGGAACTTTGTACTCAGGATGAAAATGATAAGAAAATCCTAAAGACCATACTGTCTCCATTCTGACAGAAATAAATACAGAACTCTACCTCAGCTATACAACAACACACCTAATGCCCTCGAGAAAGGCAAAAATGACCTTTTGTTAAATGGCAGTACACAGGCATAACATTTCTTTTTTTTTGTTGGGAACATAAACCAGCAGATCAGCAATTTCCAGAAAGATAGACACTAATTTGATCAGACTATAAAATATAATCATTTATTAGAATAATATATACAGCAATTGTGCTCATAAACTATATTGTGGTACTCCTATTTTTAGTTCCAACAGCATTTTACGCAGTATCTCTTTTACTATACCGTACCTAATTCACATCCTAAAGCAAAATTAATTTTATTTTTTTCCCATTTCTTGATTTTACACTACTATCTCTTAGTCATTGTGATTGTGCAGACCAATATATATCTAATGTAAAAACATAAAATGTGGCTAGCTTTAAATAAAACAGGATGGAAAGATACTAATAGAAAATAACTATCAGGCAATTGTATGCTTCAGGAGCTCAGATCATTTGTAACAAACATATTACTACAGTACAACCGAAAAA